>PVJO010005104.1:0-102252 GCA_004026905.1 Hystrix cristata | reverse complement strand
TCAGCACTTGGGAGGCTGAGGCAGGAGGATTGCCATGAGTCCAAGGCCAGCCTAGATTACATAGTGAGACCCTGTCTCAGGCTGCCCCCTCAAAAAAAAGCCAAACAGCAGCAACAACAAAATAGCCTTCATATCTTACTTTTGTGGCTTTTAAAAAGCTTTGTGTGTTCCTTTTAGTCTCGCTCTTGTTTTGGTTCTGCATTTTTTATTTTGCATAAATGTGGTGAGTGAATTAGTAATTTGCTTCTATATTAGAGGACGATGGATATTGTAGGTGTCAGAAGTAAATTACTTTGGAGATTATTCTGAAATTTTATTTTTTTTAATTTTATTTTAATGGCACATTTTAGATGTACTTATTGAAAACATTCATCATGTGAAATTTTAAACAAAGTTAAGGTAAAATTGAGGATTCTTTAGATTTAAAAGTTAGTACTCTTTTCCTGAACTTATGTATTTGGGATATTCTAACGCAGACAAGCACCCATGAAATGAGCATCTAAGGAAGATTTCATTGAATAGAATCCCCTTAACCACAACTAAAGCATCCTTTTCCTCATTAATAAGGGGGTAAGCTATTGTTCGTTTATTACATGTTCTTGCACTGAAAATTTTTAGCAATTTCAGAAAGCTAAAATTTCTGAATAGTTTTGTAATTTTCCCATTAAGTGAATATTTCTCTTTTCAAATAATAATATTGTTATAAAAGAGCCAGTGAATTATAAAATGGTAATTGGCCAAAAAGAGCTACTTTTCTTAAACTCCTAAATTAGAAAGAATACACCTTGGTCTGTTCTGATAGTATCTTCAGTTCCATTTTTAGACAAATTAATGCTGTAATATGCTCAAACCAAAACAAAAAGTCACGTAGGAGCTAATCACCTCCAAAATTAATTTACATTATCTCAGACTAATGAAGTTGCTGATAAAAAACAGTGCACAATTAATTATTGGCGACATATCAACATTTTAGCTGTTAAATAAGTGAATCAGTTGTGTCACTGTACAATGTATGCCAGTTGGATTTCTGGTACGCACAAGAAAACTTAATAGTCTAATTAAGATGCAGTTACAGTGCAAGTCTGGAATGAATTTGAATGGTGTTATTCCTGCCAATTGTGTATTGAATGCATTTGTCTTAAATTATATCAAGATGATTCCCAAGGAGGAAATAGAATTGCAGAAAACTCAATGGCTATTAAATCTCTTTTACTTCTCTGTTAAAATTTTGTGGGAAAAAAACAGAAACTGCCCTCTCCATTGCTGTGGATGTTCTTGTTTGGAAGGGGTTGTTTTATAGGAAGTTATTGTTTTGGTAAGAATGTGTGTTAAAAACCCAAGGTTGCCACTAAAGACATAGCAAAGGTGCACCCATTCTAAAGTAGTAGAGGCTGTAAAATAGAATTTTTTTTAAAAAAAGGAAAAAGCATTTAAAATATACTGTGCCTTTTATATTGTTAGAGTTAGTGAGAGTGATTATAAACTGAAAATCAGAAGGAGAAAAAGATCATTTATATTAACACATGTTTACAGGACAGAATATTTACATTCATCTTGGGGAGTGGGTACGTGCACTTAACATATCACTTCTTCTCACTCTCCTTCCTTTCTTCACCCACCTCCCTCCCTCTGCCTCTAGATCCCCTTTTCCCATTTTCATCATTATTATCGTGGGGTTTTTAGTTCATGTTTGGAATATATAATGACTACATTCATTTTGGGCCTTTGGTAAATGTAATGGATGCATTTTAAATCTTTTTACATTCCCTTTCTTACCGCCTCACATTCCCCTCAGTCTCCTGATCCCATTGCTCCCTTTATCAATTTTTTTCTCTTTATTTGTACTTTGTATTACTCAAATGAGAGGACCCACATGGTATTTAAGTTTATGTGTCTGACTTATCTCACTTAACCTTATGTTTTAAAAAAGTGTATCCATTTTCCTACCAATGTTTCAAATTTATCTTTTGTCCTAGCTGAGAAGTGTAACATGTGCGGATACACTTTTTCTTTATCCATTCATCTGCTGGTGGAGGTACAGATCACTAGTTTGAATTTCTGCCAGCAATGTAGAAGGGTTCATTTCTCCCCCAGCATCACCAGCTTTGGGTATTATTTTATCTCTTGATGGTGGTCACTCTTCCTGACATAAGATGAAAGATTAGTGTTGTTTTAATTTGTATTTCTCTAATGGCCAGAGATAAACTTTTTTTTTTCATGTATACTGGCCATTTGCACTTCTTGTAAAAGTATCTGTTCATTTCACTTGTCCATTTTTGATTAGGTCTTTTATTGGGGGACATGTAATTTTGGGGGCACTTAAGATAGTCTAGCTTTTATATTAGTCCTCTGTCTGAGAATTGGCTGGTACATTTTTTTTCCAATTCTTATTTAGAAGGGGTTGTAATCTACAATTCTGTGGATTGTCTCCTCACTCTGTCAGTTGTTTCTCTTGCTTTTCAGAAGGGTTTCAACTGGATATAACCCCATTTGTTGATTTTTGCAGTTACTTTTGTGCAATTGGAGTTCTACTCTGGGAGTCCTCCCCTGTACCTACGATTTTAAGAGTTTTACGTAGAAATCTGCTAAGTTAAGTGTTTCTGTTTTGATATTTAGATCTTTGACCCATTGGATTTTAGTTTTTTACTTGTTGAGAGATATGAGTCTAGGTTCAATCTTCTGCATGTGAAGAGCCAGTTTTCCCAGCACCATTTGCTAATGATGCTATCTTTCCTCCAACATAATTCTTTGACCCCCTTTGTCAAAGATCAAATAGCTGAATGTGTCTGGGGTTGTTTTTCTTTTCTGTTCCATTGATCTACATGTCTCTTTTGTGCCAATATCATGCCATTTTTATCACTTTAGCCTTGTAATGTGATTTGAAGTCAGGTACTGTGACGCCTCCTGCTTTGCTCTTGTTGCCCAGGGTTGCTTTTTGCTACCCTAGCTCCCTTCTAGTTCCATATGAATTTTAGATTGTTTGCTCTAGTTCCGAGGACTGCTGTAGGTATTTTAATTGGGATTATAATGCATCTCTATATCAGTTTTGGAATTATGGCCGTTTTGACAATATTATTTCTGACTATCCAGTAATAAGGGACATCTTTCCATTTTTCTGTTGTCCTCTTCAATCTCCTTCTTCAGAGTATATTAGTTTTTGTTGTAGACAGCTTTCACTTCCTTGGTTAGGCTAATTCCTAGATATTTAATTTTTTGATGCTATTGTGAATGATATTGTTTACATAATATTTTTCTCAGTGAATTCATTATTGGTGTATGGAAATGCTATTGATTTTTGTGTGTTGCTTTTGTATCCTGCTATGCTACTGAATCTCGTTATTAATTCTAGGGGTCTTTTGGTGGATTTTTATGTTTTCTTTGTATAGAGTCATGTCATCTGCATAAAATGATAATTGGGTTTTTCCTTTTCTCTTCATATCCCTTTCATTTTCTTCTCTGACCTTACTGCTCTGGCTAATGTTTCAAGTACTCTACTGAATAGAAGTGGTGATAGAGGGCATCCTTGTCTAGTTCCTGATTTTAGAGGGAAAGATTTCAGTTTTTGACCATTTAGTATGATGTTAGCTGTTGGTTTGTCATAAAGGGCTTTTATCACATTCAAATACGATCTTTCTAATCCAGTTTTATTCAGAGTTTCTATAATGGATGGGTGTTGGATTTTGTCAAAAGATTTTTGCGCTCCTATTGATAAAATCATGTGGTTTTTCTCTTTGCTTCTTTTTATGTAGTGTGGTTTTTTTGTTGTTGTTGTTTTATTTGTGTATGTTTAGCCATCCTTGCAACCATGGGATGAAACCTACTTGGACAAAAGGTATGGTCCTTTTGATGATTTGATGATTCTATAAGATCTTTAAAGGTCTTGTAGAAATCAGCGGTGAATCTGTCAGGTCCTGGCCTTTTCTTAATTGATAGTTTTTTTTTTCTCTTTTTAAACTTTTATTAATACACGTTTGCAGTATATAATGATTACATTGCTTGTAGAGAATTGGTCCACCTATGTACCATGTCTCAATTCTTTTTCCTCCTTCCTACCACATTTTATTTTGGCAGCATCAGATTCATTCATTTATTTGATAAGTCTTTATAAAATTGATTATCATATACACAAATTAACAACCAGACTAATAGGCCAAAAACCACATAAAACGCCTAAGACAATTATACTAAACCAAGGTGCATTGTTAGATATATTGCCCATGCTGAAGAACAATAACTTTTTTGTCTCTCTTTTCCTATTATCTATTTTATTTCACATGATATTTATTTATTGAGTTTTTCATATAAGAGAAACCATGTAATATTTAAGCTTGTGTGTCTGATTTACTTCACTTGACATTGGTCTCAAAAGGCATCAATTTTCCTACAAATGAACCAAATTCATGCTTCTTTACTGTAGAGTAGTACTCTGTTGTATATGAATACCTCATATTCTTTATCCATTTGTCTGCTGATGGACATAAAGGCTATGTATTTATTTCTGCCTCAATTTCATTGCTTGTTATTTGATTGTTCACAATTTTTTATGTTTTCTTGGTTTAGTTTTGGTAATTCATATGTGTCTAGGAATCTGTCTCTTTTGTCGAGAATTTCTAATGTCTTCAAATACAATTTTCAGTAGTAGTCACTATCTTCTGAATTTTGATGGCATCTGTTGTGATTTTGCCCTTTTCATTTCTACTTTCATTGATGTCTTTTCTCTCTTTCTTTTGATGAGTTTGGCTGCAGCTTTTTATTCTGTCAAAGAACTAGCTCTTCAGTTCCTTGAGTCTTTGTATTTTTTATTCTCAATTTCTTTAATGTGTGCTGATTGTTATGATTTCCCTCCTTGAATCTGGCTTGGGTTTAGGATGTTGTTGTTTCTCAAGTATCTTGAGGGTTGTTGTTTGGTCTGTTTGGGCTTCTCTGTTTTTCTAATGTGAGCACTCATAGCAAAGGTCTTTGCTCTTAGGGCTGCACTCACTATGTCCAATAGTTCCTGGTGTGTTCTGCACTGTCATTGATTCCAGAAATTGTTTAATTCCTTCCTCATTTCTTGTGAGAGCCACTTGGTATTCAGCAGTATGTTGGTAAGTTTCCAGGTGTTTACAAATTTTCTGGGTTTTTTCCCTCTGTGTTTTTTTTTGAACCAAGAATATCCATTGGTAAGTTTTACATATACATGATGATTGCATTCATCATAGTTAATTTATACCTATATATGATATATGTTGTTTTTATTCCCCTTCCCCACCCATTGCTTCAACTCTTCTTCCCCCCTTGTGACCAACAGCTTTATTTACATTTTTTCATCTTTTCTTTTTCCTTTTCCCTTCCTTCCTTTCCCGTCACCCCTCCTAGTTCTCCTTCCCATTTGAACATTTTCTTTCTTTTTCACAATATCTATTATACATTTTTGTCCTTATTTACACTTATGGTTTCTCATACCAGAGAATCAATGCAATACGTACTCGTGTGTGTCTGATTTATTTCACTTAAGAGTATGTTCTCAAGGCATATCCATTTACCTAGAAATGTTTCAAGTTTATCCTTTTATATGGCAGAGTGGTGATCCATTGTATAAAGCAACCACATTCTCTTTATCCACTGATCAGTTGCTGGGCATTTGGGTTGTTTCCAAAATTTAGCTGTTACAAACTATGTCGCTATAAACATGGTTGTGCACATATCGCTGTGGTATGATGCTTTTAATTCATCAAGGAAGATACCACAAAGAGGAACAACTGGGTCAAATGGAACGTCTAGTTGTAGTTTTTTGAGGAATCTCCACACTGATTTCCACAATGGTTGGACCAGTTCACACTCCCACGTACAGAGAAGGAGGGTTCTTTTTTCCCGACGGACAAAATCCAATACCTGTCAATGATAAAAATCCTACGTAAAATAGGAATGGATGGTCAATATCTCAATCCGATAAAAGCTGTCTATGACAAACCAACAGCCAACATCATTCTAAATGGTCAAAAACTGAAAACTTTCACTCTAAAATCAGCAATAAGACAAGGATGTCCACTATCACCACTCTTAGTGAATATAGCTCTGGAAACATTAGCTAGAGCAATTAGACTAGAGAAAGAAATACAAGGAATAAAGATAGGGAAGGAAAAAGTTAAATTATCATTGTTTTTGGATGACATAATACTCTATATGGAGGACCCCAAAAACTCCACCAAAAGACTTCTAGATTTTCGGTGGGTTTTTTCTGTGATTGATTTCTAGTCTCAATGCACAAGGATCTGATAGTAAACATGGGGTGATTTGGTTTCTTTTGTATTTAGTTAAGCAGGCTTTGTGGACAGGTGCGTGGTCTACATTGGAGAAAGTTCTATGAGCTGCTGAGAAGAATATGAATTCTGTTGTGGGTAAAAGACTGTAGTTTAATTCCATTAAATCCATTTGCTCAAAGGTGTGCTTCAGCTCTAATATTTTTGTTGATTTTTTTGTTTAGTTGATCTGTCTCCTTGTGAAAGTGGGGTATTGAGGTCACTCATTATGATTGTATTTGTGTTTATTTGCTCTTTTAGGTCCAGTGGTATTTGTTTTGTGAAGATGAGTGACCCAGTATTCAGTGCATGTGTATTTATAAGTGTTTCTTCTTCCTGTTGGACCCTTCCCTTTCCGAGTATATAGTCACCTTCTTTACCTCTTCTGATCAGTTTTAGCCTGAAGTTATTTTGAGAAAAAAATAGATCTTCTTCTACTTCAGGAATTAAAGTGTATTTCAGGCTTTATGGGTATGTGTGCATATTTATGTACATGTACCTACATGACCGACCGGCATGTGAGTGCTGTAGAAAGTGCTGGCTGGTCTCCTTTCAGGAGTCACATGTTGGACTGGGATACTGACTGAGGCACACTGACCTGAGGGAGTTTTTGCTAGAAATAAATTAGCACCAAGCTCACGCCAGGAGTCAAAATGGATTCACAGGATAGTGGCCAATACCAGGGAAAGTAGCTTCAGAAATAGTTGGTTTCAACCATGACTTAAAATCTGTGTAAACTTGGAGAAACTACCTAACATTTCTGTCCTTATGAATTCCTATTTTTAAATTTTGAATACTACATTTACTAAATAGATATTTTAGGATAATTAAATGAGCTAAAGTAGGAGGCTGGGTGAGTGGTGATCAGTGTGTATTTTTAAAATTGTATTTTAGTGATACATTTTAGATATACATGATGATGACATTCGTCATAGGGAATTTGCACCTGCACAGGCTACATCTTGCTCTTCTTTCTTGCAGGGAGGGGAGGGAACGGGGTCAATGTATATCACGTGATTATTAATGGGTATCTTGGAGGAGGAGGAGGAAGGTGGCGATGGCTGCGATGTGACAGCACCTTCCTTCCCCCGTTAGGGACAGATTTCACTTAATAAGTTCTTCTCTCAAAATACATGAAATGATGAGATGAAATGACAATAAGAAAGAACACTGCACTCATTTTTGGTTGGGTCTGAAGTTAACTACCTCACTTTTTGGAGCGAGACTGACTAAATTAAATTCATGGCAACAGTTTCAGGAGGAAAAATGAAAACTGGAGCAGTTGCTTCTGACTGACGCCTTCTAAATCTGCAGTAGTTGCTGTACACCACTCTGATCTCGCCTTTTGCCGGACCCCAGAGAAATTCTGTGTACAACGCACATTCGTTGAAATGTTTGTCACTGCTTCTTATTAGTCTTTGGATCCCAGCCATGTGGCCTCATCCGTTTATGGGCGATATTAAGTCACTCTGACATCGCCCTCTGGAGTGTTATCTCTCATCCCAAAAGCTACGGGGCAGACACTCTGAAAGGATCCCACATATGCATTGAACACCCTTGACTGCCCTGTGCACTGTGTGCAAAATTCCAAATGAGAACTCCTTCTGCATACTGTGTTATTCCCTGCAGTCAATTTCAAGAATTTTGTGGCTATTGTTCAGCGTACTGGTTAATTCTCTTTAAAACTCATGATCGTTTTCGAGGGGAGGGGGGGCGGTACTAGACAGTAGTATACATAGAAGGAGCCTCTCATGCTTGAGGGCTGAAAGAAAATGGTTGTTGGTACCTGACTTGAACTACTGCGGGTCCACAGGATTTCTTGGCGAATTTAAAGTCAAAGAAAATAATATTCTATGAAACTTGATGCACAATTCAGCAAATCAATTGAGAAAGTAATTTGGAGCTTTGGCTATTGCTATACACACAAGACGATGCGTTGAATTTGATCAAGTAGCAGAACTGAGGAAGAATACAAAAATCCATACTGCATTGCTTTTGTGCCTAAGGCTCCAGCTGTTTTGCCACAGAGTATCTCCAGAAACTAGATTACTAGTGGAGATAAGTCTACAGTAACTGTGTTGGTACAATACATGCATTATTTAGGAAGTTTTATTTATTCATCATGTTTGCTAAGAGTATGCAGAGCAGCCTGAACACTACACAGGAAGATTTTATTTCCAAAAATAATAAAGTTAACAATCTAATGCTGTCACTATGAATTCTTTAAAATTCTGCCTTCTTTCCAAGTTGCAGTCTCTTTTCAATCTTGCCTATTCTACAAAACTCCTCTCCAGTCTCAGACGAGGAAGCTCGGCTTCTCCTGAGATTGCTCATTCTGGGGCCTGGAATGCAGCCAGTTCTGCCTCTTTTCACCCTGTTCCCTCAATCAAGAGTCTTCTGCTCTCTCTCCGGGAACCCTCCCTCCTCTGCCTGCGAATATGCACTGACTCTGCTTTATCTAGTTTCCTTTGCTGATTTTACTTACTGGTGCTGCTGTACTTCTGTTCTGCCTTTATCTGAACCACTCCTCTGAAATTAATGTCTGAGCAATTCCTCATCATTCCTTCGGCCTTTAACTCCCTACAGCATGAGTATCTGCCCCCAACCCCCACAGTGCAGACTTTCCTCAATCAGCTCAACATGGGAGTGCAAATCACAACGCCTAGCAGCTTTTTCAGCTCTCTAATGCACACTAACTTGTGGCTTCAGCACCCTTGTTGAAATGTTTTCCTCCCTTCGCTTCCATAGTATCAGAATCTTTTTTTTCAGTCTAAATATGTTTTTTTGGTGTTGGCTTTCTGCTACTTTTCCCCAGAGGTTGAAGTCTTCCATCTCAGCTCTTTCATACTCTCCTGCGTGCTTCCCCACAGAGTTGTCCAGCCTTGCTACCTAACTATTTGTAGGTAAGAACCCAAAATTTAGGGGTTGGAGATTTAGCACTCTGCCTAGCAAGGGCAAAGCCCTGAGTTCGACCCCCAGCACCTCCCCCTGCAAAAAAGAACGGAAGATTGTTCCGAAGCCTCAGCTTTCTGGCAGTCCTTGCTGCACCTGTCCATCTTCCAGCTTCACCCAGTGTTGGCAAAAGTTTCCAGCGGGCCTTCCTGTGGCATCCTCCCCTTTCGCTTTCACTTGTGTTACCACTTCTTTGAATCCCCACAGAAATCCTCCTAGTGCCACCTAATTTCCACTCGTTAGTCACTTAGGCGTAAAACTTCACAGTCTACTCTGACTAATCCCTGTTCCTGGTCTCTGACCCTAATTCATTAGTCAGTTCTGATTGGCTTCTCTGAGTCACAGAATTCACTGCTCAACACACTCCTTTCTGATTTCTGTCATTCTTCTTTTTAGTTCTACTAAGAGATGTTTTCCAGAACCTCAAATTGATTTGGCCATTTGATGAGGAATGTTCAGGATTTCTTCATTTTTGCAAATTTAGGATAAATTTGAAGTTTCTTAGCTCAAAGATCTAGAGCCTCTAGTATCCAGATAGAAACTGTGTTTAAAGTTTCTGTATGATCATTTTTTATAATTATTGTAGGTTCCAACTCAATGCAACGTTCCTGGTTCCTAACACGCCTATATTCTACATGTGTCTCCCTTTCTCTTTTTTCCTGGACTCTCTTCCTACCTCTGAATATCCAATTCTTTATTATCTCTCAAAGGACATCACAAATATTTCTATAAAATTCCCTTTGACCCAGGTAAGAAGACGAGACCATTTAACCTTTGAAAACATCTTGCATGTGTTTTGCCAATTGTCTCATACTACCTTGTAGTCCAAGATACCTTGTATTTATTTGGGTCCTTATCTGTTGTAAATTATTTCCAGGTAACATTCTATTCTCTTTTGGTTCCTTCGGGACACATATCAGGATGCCTTACAATAAAGATGCAGTAGTTACGGAAAGGGTGAGGCTCTGCAAGTCAAGAAAACTTAGCTGCATGTTTCCTCCAATACTTTTTAAAATATATTGCTTCAGAGGAGCTCTGTACAAATCCTCTGAGTCTCAATGTTCTCTTGTAAAATGGAGATTTTCCAGCTATCTCAGAAGTGTATTATATAATTTAATTGAAGACATATCTGTAAAGTATCTGGCACCGTGAAAGAGCTCATTGTAGTACTTGGGATGACTGGTGAAAAAGTGGCAATTTCATAAATGAGCAAAGAAAAATGTCAAGATAATCCTAATTTTGACTGTAAAACTACACTGAAATTTTTGAAAGTCTGAATTTTTGTGTTTTACAAGTACATGTGTTACATCACAAAATATACATGATGAGTAACATATTTGATATGATGAAGAAGCAGACTCCTCTTCACCTATGAGCAACACTATAAATATGTTTCTAGTTCATTTATTTGCTCATACATGATAATGATGTTCAATCTATTCCAATTATTTAAATTCAGAAATGATACTTCAAATATAGTTCAAAGTTGACATCTATGAACAGTCTATAATTTCACTTTTACTGTATATTTCAATTCAACTTAAAATTTGTCTTTTAATACAGAATTAACATTAATTGGAAAACAGTTGATATTGTATATAGCAAGTTTTCCATAAAACATATACAATAAGATAGAAATACAGCCAAGCTTTTCCTGTGCCATAATTCTTCCTTTGAGGATTCTAGTTTTGCTTTAACTTTGCTCTTCTTTATATTTCGCATTATTTTACTTATATTTCATTGTTAGGGAAACACCATGTTTTCCCTCAAGCAGTAACATTTACTTTCTTGTTTTCTAAAATACTTTAAACTGATGTTGGTATAAATGCCCAGCAAACTTATTTGTTTAAATAAGCACCTTTCTTTGGCAAGTTGTGATTATTACCTTCGGTAATATGTTGGATATTTCACAGCTAAAGAGTTCTTTGTGTAGAGCGGCAATTCTCAAATTATGGTGAGCGGGTCACTAGAGTCCCTGAGATTTTTTTCTGGTGCTCTTTATGGTCCAGTCAGTTTTACATAATCATGCTAAGTCCCTGTTAGCTTTTCACCGTCATACAAAGGAGTAGATCAGAGACGAAATGACAAAGGAGGTCCTCACTCATTCTTCTGACTGTGGGAATATGTGCTTGAGATTCTTGTGTTCACAAAGTGTTTGAATTTCTGTGGTGATCAGCAAAAGATGTAACCCATATTAACAAATTCACCAGAGTTTTTGTCTTTAAAACAGTAACACATTTTGGTGAAGAAGATAATTGATTGTCATCCTTCTAGAGAATAAAAAATGCAGCCAAAGTAGGATTGCTTGTTGAGAATGAGAAAATCTGTGATTTTTCGCCACAAAATTTTGAAGTTCCTGTGTCAAGCTCTTATCACTAAAGACACATGTAAACACAAATGTTGGTCTCGATGCTAGACTTCAGATATATTCCTAGACAGTAGAAAGACTCCTTGATGCCTACACTGGTTCTTCCAGTTATCTGCCTCGTCAACCTCACGAACAGTCTGCTACCCTGCAGTCCATGTTGACTTGGATTTAACACCCGAACCTTTCGGAAAAGCCCACCTTTCTTGAAATAGTTTTTGACCAGTGGCTGCAGATCAGGCCTTGAGATCGATAAAAACTTTCCAGCAAAGGGCGGAAAGAATGTCTGACTTTTCACATTATTATACTCGATTTCAGAATAATATTTTTCCTAAGTATTGAAACAGCAATTCATTTTAGATAAGACAGCTCATAAAATGGGATAAAGATGACATTTCTTCAGTTAATGAGAAGATGCAACAGGAGATAAGTAACGCAGTCCAGGCCTTTCTATCATGATCATTTTATTGCACTTGCTAACTAAAACCTATTGAAACATTCGTGTATCTGTATCCCCCGATTCAATAAGTATAAAGGAGGGATAAAGACCCAGTCCTCGATGGCAGCATGTTGCAAACATTGAAATAGTGGCCACCCAGACAAGACCTTTGACCCGTTTCCGACTCTGTAACGGTGGAGGTGTCTGCTTTAGCTAAGAAGATGGATTCTCTAATATCTGGAGTTTCTTTGGAATCTAAGTTAAAGATGGAGCCTACAATTGCAAAGCCAAGACGGGGCCTTTTTCTTCATATTGTGGACTACAATTATCACATCACTTATAGTAGTTGGGCAAACCAAGCAAGAACTATGCTTGTCTTTTCAGTATCATGATCATTTTAAAGACTATGAACTCTTCTAGCTCCTCACACCAAAGGGGAACAGATGGTTGGAGGTGAAGAGGGACAAGCGAAGCATGATTTGTTCTCAGAGGGTGGGCAGACGCCTCCCTCCTTCATCTCGAGTGGCTCCCACGTAGCTGGACTCTGTCGGGGCTGCCGGCTTGTACATACAGGATAATATACTGCCTGGATTCTGGACTCAGAAACAATTGCTCCTAGATGTTTATCTCCAAGAGGCAACATGCTCGGCATGGTATGCTGCTGAAGAGTGCAATGTCTGGAGCCGTGGTGCCTGAATCCTAATCCCTGCTCTTTTACTTACAAGATGTGTGACCTTGAGTCTTCCTGACCTTCAAGGATCCCATCTGTGAAATAGGAACTGGTAATAGTATCGGCAGGACATTAGAAGAGCACCTACCTTGTCTTGTTCCTGTCAGCAGAGCCCAGCCGGTGGTGTTGAGATACGAGCTACTCTTGCAGATTAGAAGTGATAATCTTGCCGCTCACCTACCTTTTCCATTCACACATTGCATCACACTTCTGTGGTTTCCCAGATATCTTGCTGTCTTGGTCTCGCTTCCTACTAGGTATTTTCGACTGTGTGGCTGCCCCAAGCCATGCAGAGATGACTTTTCATACCGCCGAGCTGGCCGCTGGGGCCTCAGAGCTCCTTGTGCCAGCCCGTCCCGGGCTCCCTCGCTGCCTCGTGGTTCGGCGCTCCTGCACTCAACTGCACTGAGGATTTCTGAACTCTTCCTGCAAAGTCTTTGCTTCCCTTCGCCATCTTAGTGATGTAGACTTGCAGAAATATTGTTCCATGCTGTTTAAATACTTCGTTATTTTTTTCTCTGAATCTGCTCTTATATTCTATTTTTCCCAAATACGCTAAACTGTTCTTGCCTGAACAGCCTCCACTGATTTGACATACAGTCTAGACTCTTCAGCCTGACACATAAGATCTTCCGTGTGATCCTCTTATCCAGCCTTCCCAGAATATTCCTTGGGCTCCCTGAATATTCTCTGTCCTTAACTGTCTTTGACTTTCTTCATATTGTTACCTTTGTCTTAACCTTGTTGTTTGCCCCTCTTGTTAGACTATTTTAGGACCCAGCAGGAGTTTCCTTTCCTCCTACGTGATGTCGCTGACCACTGTCCTCACCAGTAATTCCCCCTTTATGCTTCCACTGGAGCGCTCTGACCCTCCTCTCACTGCCACGGTTGTGCCTTTTCAAAGTCGAGTATTTGTTTTATCGCAACCACCACTCCATCACCGTGCAAGTTGCAAGTGTAAATGGGCTGTAAGTGCCTTGTGCCTTCTCTGAGTTCCGAATGGTGACAGGTGCAGCACATTATTCCTGTTCAGTAAATGTTTTTTGCTGTGAACTTGCCTACACAGAGGTTGAATATATGTAGGAACTAGTGCGGGCTTCCAGTTTGCTTCTCAGGCTTCTGCCCTTTCCATCAGCACACAGTTCACACAGTGCTCCACTCCCAGCAGATTGTGTCCCTGATAGCCAATTGACTCCTTGTCAGATACAAAATTTGAAGATATGAAGGGTTTTTTAGGGGGTGGGAGGTGGTGCTGGAGATCGAACTCAGTGCCTTGCTCCACTAGGCAAGTGCTCTACCACTGAGCTAAATCCCTAACCCCGATATGAAGATTTTTATTCTCATATTTATTTCTCCAGGGTAAATAAGTGAATCCAGAAAATAAGTATTTTAGTGTTAGGTGCTAGTGTTAGGCTGAAATCTGCAAAATAAAATGTATGTTCCTGTGGAAATGGAGCTTACCTCAGTTTATTTTTGTGACAGTCTTCCATAGAAATGAACAGACTCTTACTGAAAGGGATAAAAATATTTTCTTTCTAATTGATTCTCTGATGTTTTTCAAATACATAGATACTATGCTATTTGAAAACGGCATATAACTACTTATATCTCCTTCATTTTTCCAGTATTTAAGACAATTTTTGAGGTGAACATTTAAAGTTTAAAAAATTACGGTAAGAACACATGGCCATGAAGCCTTCTCAAAATATTTCTCTTTGCTTCAGACACATCCTCGCCACCATGTTCTGGTTCTGACACAGTTCTGTAAGTCGCTTTCATGATTGTCTTTACAAGGTGTGATCCAAAATGCAATGACTGCTGCTGCTGAGTGCCGCCCGGTGGAAAGGCGGGCTGGTAAAACTTTACGGTGCACCCTCGCCCACCTCACCCCCTGGATCCGGGGCAGGTGACTTCTGACTCTTCCCCAAAGTCAAAATGACCATGACAGGGAAACGTTTTCAAGAGATTCTGGACATGGAAGGAGCCATGACAGTACTAAAGATACTCCCAAAGGAGGACTTGGGGAACTACTTCGAAAGTGGCCAGAGTGTTTGAAGTGAAGGGGAGTACTCTGGAAGAATTAGTGGCAGTATGTCTTGCACTATAACACATTTTTAAAATTTATACATTCACCATCTCTCCAGTCAAACCTTGTAGATATTCTTTAAAACAGATCAAAACCTTAATAAATTACTGTGAAGTCATAGTAATTTTCTTCCCCATTTTGTTCTTTTGCATAATAGCCTTTCTTCATTAAGGTCACCTTTCTTTCCTACTAAAGAAAATCTGGATAATGACTTATTTTACTCCCTTTCTATTTATTAATCAACAGGTAGTAAGCAAAATATAAACAAATAATACAAAACTGGGCCTCTTTTAGATAATTAGAAGTACTAAAAATTTGCAATAAAATTAAAAGATTCCTCAATTATATTTTATTAGCATTAGTTCTGACTTATAATTACTTCCACATTATCTAACATGTGCCTGTGGTTTATTGTGCAAAAGACTCAGTGTTTAAGTGATACAGCTTCAGTTATTGTTCATGTATTTGAGCATTAGTATAAATTTATATCTATTTAAGAGGTACAATATAATATTTAGATTTATATGTGCCTTTTAACATGATTATCAAAATTAATTAACAAGTCCCTCATGGCATAAAGTTGCCGTGTGTGTGTGTGTGTGTGTGTGTGTGTGTGTGTTACTATCTCAGAAAATTCAAAGTACACAATATAATAGGTATATACTTGGAGAGATGGGTGGATAGAGAGAAGGACAGATACCCATAAATGGGGCTGCTGGATCATCTAGCACTTATGTTTTTAGTTTTTTTTAGAATCCTCCTTACTTCCCACCATGATAATTGTACTAGTCCACATTCCCATCAATAGCATAGAAAGTTCCCTTTTACCCAACTCTTTGCCAACACTTATTATTTGACTTTTTGACAGTAGCCATCAAACAGATATGGTAGCTTATTGTGGTTTTAATTTCATTTCCATGATAATTAGTGATGTTGAATGAATACATTTTTGTGTGCCTATTGGCCAATTGTGTGACTTTCTTGAAAGTTTCTCTTTGAGTTTTTTTCAGTTAAAGTATATGAGTTTCTTATATATTTCCTATATTTGTCTTTTATCTGTATGCGATTTGCAAGTATTTTCCCCACTTCACGGGTTGCCTTTTTATTTTGTCGATTGTTTCCTTTTGCTGTTTGGAAACCTCTGAGTTTGGTGTAGTCCTCTTGTACGTCTTCACTTTTGTTGCCTGTACTTTTGATGCTATGTCCACAAAGTCATCACCAAGGTCACTGTCCGAGAGCCTTTCTGCTGTGTTTCCTTTTGCGTTCTCCACCGTTTGGGGTCTTGTGTTTTATTAGTCGGTGTGTAGGTAGCCAGGTTGCCCAACACCGCTCCTTGAAGAGACTGTATGTTCCCGTTGTGCCTTCTTGACACGTTCGTCGAAGTTTCATTGACTCATGTATGTGCTTGGGGGTTTTACTTGGATCCATAGAGTTGCCAGGAGGCTAAAATTCCCCACCAATCTGCCAGTGAGTGATGTGGGTAGGTTTCTCTCCTTGATCTAGCCCGTGTGAAATCTATTTACTTCAAATTTCCTAAATTCCAAATGCAATCACGAATTTTTGAAGGGCTTTAAAAGTCAGAGAGGGAGAGACACATTTATGGAGGACAGCAGGGAGGACGCGCTACAGGTCCTTCCTCCAGCCCGGCACCAGCCATGCTGTGACCACCGTGCCACGCGAGGCCCCCCACACGGCCCCACTCAGGGTCGGAGAAGGACGGTTTTGTCAGACGCTCTAGCAGGACACGGGAGGCTGAGCTCAGAGACCAAGAGAGCTTCTGACTCTCAGAAAACTTTGACGACAATGTTGCCTCTTGCAGAAAACTGAAATCTCATACTGCAATTTTGTGTCCTTTTTCTGCATTCCAGGAGAAGAGTTTGAAGATGTGCCAGCTGCAAAGAAAGCTAAAGGTTAGCTTGTTATCCTCAGCTCATTCTCATGTTTTCTGTCCAGGCTGCGATGTTTGGTCTGTCTTGCTTTACTCAAATATTCTTAACCTAGCCTTCAGTTTTCTAACCAAAATTTACATGGTAGACTTATTTTTTAAATTCAGTTTTCATATACTATTTGGAAAATATATTTCCTCTCATATCAAATAAATCAGTTGGACATTAACTCATTTACTAATAGTTATTAGGCACATTTACTGACTAGTTCGTAGGAGTAGTCCTTCAAAATTATCATTTTATGAAGGATCAGAAAATTATCATTTCACCAAAGAATGCAATGCTATCATTTCACCAAAAATTACTTTTTATTAAGTAAAAACATAAATCATCTATATTAGCAAGACTATCATTGAAGAAGGGAGGGAGGGATGGAGGAAGGGAGGGAGGAAGGAAGGGAGGGAGGGAGGAAGGAAGGAAAGAAGGGGAGGAACAGATAAAGGAAGAGAAAACAAGGATGAGGAAAGGAAGAAAAGACACAAAATTTCCAAAATAGAGGACAAACCCTCAGAAAAACCTGCTACTTCTAGATGTGTGATGTTGGTCAAATCTTTCCAGAAGAACGTGTCTCCATCTGTAATGTGAGAGTTTGAACTGACTTTCTGGGTATTTGACCTTGTTTCCTGAAGGGTTTCTGGCCTCCTAGTTTGAGCTCAGTATGAAATAAGTATTTCTGTTCCATTTGCAACACTTTTATGGATGATAAGAGTTTGCCTAAGAATTGTTCTTACAATTAAACTATAAGTTCTGTGACAGTGTTTGAGCTTACTTGACAGTGTGGAGAATACTGCTTTTAGAAAAGTCCCAAGGACTTTATTTATTAATGAGTATGTAAGTCTCGTAAAATGCAATCTACATATACACATGTTCTTCTACACTTTTTGTCTTTGGTGAGAATGTGTATTAATATAGCTGTTATCATATAAAGATTACTTAAAAACTAAAAAAAAAAAATAAAATAAAAAAGAACTCCTGTGTGATCTATCGGTACGCTACTGAGTACATTCCAAAGCGTTATTAGCAATGTGATACTTGCACTCCCGTATCCATCGCAGCACTGTGCACAGACAGTGGCTAAGACACGGATTCAATCTAGATGCCCACTAGTGGATGGATGGATAAAAAATGTGGTACATAAGCCCACATAAAAAGAACAGCCATAAAAAGAACAAAATCGTGTCATTTGCAGCAACATGAATGGAAGTGGGGTCACCGTGTTAAATGAAGTCCCCTAGACACAGAAAGATAAGTCCCATGCTCCTTGTTCATCTGCAGAGACCAAAAACTGGATCTCACAGAGCAGAATGGAGTGGTGTCCACTAAAGACCAGAAAGAACTGCAGGCCGGTTAGAAAGATGTTAAATAAAGGGCGCCAAAACACAGAGAGGAAGACTGATTGTCTCCAGCACAGAAGGGTAACTGTTGATGGTACATTTCAAAATGACTGAAAAAGAAGAGTATGCAACTCCCAACACAGTAAAATGATTAATGTTGGAGGAGCCGGAAGTGCTTGTAGTCAGACCCCACCCTGACCACCCTGTAACTCTGAGCATCGGGGACCTTTTCTCTAGGAATGAATATGGGAGCTAATCCTCACTGCCAACACCAGTCACCTGAGGGACGGCTGTCCTGTTGGAACAATCACTTGTGTCATGTCATTCCCCTTCCACTAGCTCTTCTCCTACTCTCGCTTTTGCCTGTTAAATTTCATGCCAAAAGACTGAAGAGAATCTGAATGCAAACCGAGAGCATAACTAACTCGTGTTTCTTTCACACTATGGTCCTGTGTAGTCATTCTTAGGGCCACATATGTTAATATAATATCTATAAATGTTCATTTTCCTGTTTTTGTATTCACTAGAAGAAGCTGAGGATGTGTCTTCTCCAAAGAAGCAAAAAAGTAAGTTCATAATTAGATCAAAACTATTAAATCATTTTATATGGAAGATGGTACATACCAGCTTAAAGTTTAGTTCCTCTGGAGAAGTCCAGCATTGTAAGGAAAAAGATTTTTAGCACAGACATGAGAATAACATTAAACTAAGTCATTTATATTTCAAGGAGAAATTTGTCATTTTCTGTCAGGCAAGAAGCAGAGTTGGGGAATCAGGAGCGCGGGCTGAAGTGGCGTGTATCGTAAGCCGTCTCCGCACAGCTCTGATGCCGGGTGTCTGGCTCAGTCTTGCTTCAGTGTGTGTTACTGTCTTCTGCATAGCAGATCAGCAGAAGTAACATGTTTTTTTTTTATAACAAGTAGAAAGATGCGGAAAGAGGCTTTAGCAATTCGATTGCTTGGAAATTCTAAGATTCAAAGCTCTTTTTGATTTTTCTAGCTATGTGGCAGGCTTTTAATATTCAATCTTTGGAACCCTTAATTTTAGAATCCAATCAATATTCATATGCACTTACAATATTCAGTGTTCAAAATTCTCATTATCCCACTTTGTTCAAATTAGACATTTTGTTCAGGTGGTAAAGTGATAAATTTCAGATCCACATATGCATTAAATAAAGTCATCACTGGACAGATTAGAGGAAGCAATTTTAGAAATGGATATAACCAAAGTCTGGCTCACATAATGCTTTTAAAATATAGAACTAGACATTTTTCTGAGGAAATGATATCAGGGGGTTCAGCACTGCTTCTCATATAATGTACAGGAAATTACAAAAATGTCATTTACAGTAGCAAAGTCTTCCTCCTTTGCATTAATAGTTTATTCATTGGAAAGCTGTGGAGAGCCTACTGCGTTCCAGGATTGATTTGTATGCCGAGACTGCTGTAGTAGATAAAAGATGCTCGTTATAAGCTTAATGTAATTGGGTTGTAAGAAACATAAAGAAGTATACAGTCTTATGATAATTTTGAGTATCATTGGAAAATCAATAAGAAAAGGAATTATAAATCAACACAGGCACGTTTCCGATTTACACAGTAACACTTTCCCAATTGCTACCCTACTAGTTTTAATCTGCAGCCATGTTGCATAACACTCAAAACTTCTTCTTTCATAAATAAACATTGAAACATAATTCAATAGATGTAGATAGAAGGCGTCAATGCTGATTTCCTGATTGGGATATTGTGCTATAGTTTTATCATAGTCTCCATTAAAGGAAACTCAGTAAAAGTTCATAGGGTTTCTCTGTGTCATTTCTTACAGTTACTTCTACAATTATCTCAAAATAAAAATTGTAATTAAAAATAAAAAAAGAACATAGCTACTTTTAGCAAAAAGAAGTACCGAATATTTTAAGTTTGTTTAGGAGATTTATTGCATCCAAACAATATTTTCTATTTTCATCTTGTTATAAGGTAATTTTATAACCTCCTGCCCTTGAGCCTCTTATATAAGCTGTGGAACTTGCAGCCATATGATATTTTCATTAACAGCATAATCAGTGTCACCCAAAGAGCTGTGCCAAAATAGTGCTCACATTGGATAGGGCTCGGCAGGAAGGCGGCCCCTTGTTTTAGTCACTTTCCCTTCTTTGGGACAAGTACCCAGCGCCCATGTTAAAGGAGGAGAGGTTTATTGGGGCTCACAGCTCAGACGTTTCAGTCCATGCTCAGCAGATTTACCCATGAAATAGCATGGGACAAGGGTCCGGGTGGAGGAGAGCAGTTCGCACTACGTGGCCAGGACAGAGAGAGAGAGAACCCACAAGCCACGATGGGAGACAAACCCTTCCAGTTCAGGCCCCAGCGACCCGCCTCTTCTGACCAGGCCCAGCCTTGGAACTAAAAATCAGCTATAGCCCCTTCATGGTGCTGTCCTCTTCCAAAAGCCCCACCTGAGAGTACCTGAGCACATCTAGATCTAAACCTGAACACCAGTAATTGGCCATCTGTCCACTCAGCCCTGGCGCTCACACTCCTCCTTGATTCTGATCTGCTGCCATCGCTGGGTGTGACCTGTCCAATCCCCAAGCTCCCACAGCCTCCGTACCTTGGAGGTGTGTTACTCCCTCTGATTGAGGTTCAAAACAACAGGCAATAATTCTGGACAAGACACAATGGAAATGGAGATAACTAAGTTTAACATTTTTCCAAACTACCTTCCTTCCTGAAACCCGTGATAGAAGTCAGCTAACCACCCAGGGGGGTGAAAAAGATGCTCCCATCTTGCTCCTCTCGCCATCCTTCACCAAAGCTCTGCTTCATTCCACTGCACAGGCTCTTAGCACCCTGTGAGTTTGGGCGTCTTTCCCATCTCCAGTGCATGAGTCCTCCAACTGGCGTTCACCTCCCGGGCCTTCTGCAAAAGTCTTCGCGTTCTGGCAAGCAAGCCAGTGTGCAGATGAAGACCAGGGAGCGCCCCATGGGTGTCTGCGGGTTAGAGAGGCCGAGCGCTGCATCCCTTCACGGGGCTGCCGGTGCCGAGCCCAGAGTCCCCGCGCATACTCATTGCTGCACAGGCCGCCGTTACTCAGCCTTAGCTTCCCCATAATGCTTCCTACTCAGCGCTGCTCCACTGCACATTGCCTGAAAGGACCGAGACGCCACTCCGTGGAGCTGTTGCCTCCAGAGTACAGGAAAGGGGAGAACTACAGACACACACACACACGCTCCTATTGCCTTGCATATAACAAGGTTGCGTTCTGAAATGTGTTCCTACCTACCATCTCTATGATGGCCATGCACACTTGGATTCTACACGCTATGCACCTGCATATTGCACGAACCACCCAAGACTCAGGAAGGTGTAGGAACTTGCCGGTAGCTGTTACTATCCTGCCTCATGAGGCTTTCACCAGACTTCTGCTCACTCTCTGCATGTTTTAACAAACCCTCATGCCCTCCTCCTTAGCTCCCATCAGTTTCTTCCAATGTGTCTACTTGGACGGGTACAACGGCTACGGATTTCAGTTTCCTGTCACTCCTGCACAACGCCCTGGAGAGGACTCTGGCAAACCCAGTTCTCCAGGACAGAAGCAACAAGGACAATAGACAACACGTGCATGACCCTTGCTAGTGCTTTACGATTGGGAAAGAGGATCTTCCATCTGGCCCACAGCAGCCCAGGTGCTGGAAGGCATGCCATCCAGTTTCTTTGAAGACATCTTACTCTTCTGCCTGGGGCAGAGACAGTGGGTGGGCAAAGGGAGTGAATAGTATGTAAATGTGTGGAAGGGCCTGACGCTCAATAATCTGTCATTAGTGTCTGTTGCTGTCAGAGGCGCTGCTTGTATTTTTCTATTTCCATTCACTGTAAGGTTGTACACAAACTGAAGTTTACTTAACACTGGTTCTTTAAATGTGATTGATACATTTACAAAATGCAATTCCTGGCTTCGGTTAGATATCTGTTTTTTAAAAAGCAACCTAGACTGTGTTCTAAGTTTAAAGGCTACAGGAGCTTATGTAAAATGCACTTTTGGATCAGATCGGATCTGAACTCAATTTAGGCAAGAAGTGGATTCTGAATAGTTTCTATTTGCATCTGTTTCTCTTTTAGTCGTGGTAATCTGCAGAACTGGTCGAGTTGCACCAAAGAGGGCCGCAGGTTCCTTGTGGTTCTCTTACATTCAGGAGCTCTCTGAACTTTAGACTCAACAAGACAGAGACTAAATGCTTGATGAATCTTACTGCTAAGATTTGTCTTGAGCTACAATTAAGACATTTACTGCAACAGAAATATACCATTCAGTCAGGCAAGTCTGTTGAATCGTTTGTTTTGAATATAAACAAATGACATGTGGGATTTCCAGATTTCCCCAGACTGTGCCCTGAAGAAAGTGTCACCTACATGAAGTTTCAGGTTAGTCATGAAACGTGGGTGAGAAACGCAAAAATATTTTCATTTCATGGAAGCGTTCACATTCTTTCTATGAACTTAAGGGCTTTCTTTTTCAAAATAGAAAAGTGTGAGAGCCGTTGAACTTGAAGGAAGATGTTTGAACTGCAGATGCTTCCATGTGTTACCTGCTTCTAAAGTGATCGGTCATCAGTGCCCATGAAATACACAATTTTTAACTGGCTTGACAGTTCATCCCTGGAAATGACAATAATGGTTTTGTTATCTTCCTTGTGAAATATTCACCTTCTTTACAACATTTTGTATCAACTCTCGAAGTCACGTTTCTGTGATCTTTTATACTGTTTACAGTTGCAAAAACTTATGACAAAATAACTCAGGAAATAATTCGAGTTATATTTCTGGCATTACAATTACCTTCAGCAAGGTCTGCCCTTGGCAGATTCTCTATTATCTAGGTGAATTTTTTTCAGTGACTGTGACTACCTGGGTCCTCCATACCCAAGATAGCAGTCCGTTTTACTAAAGATCCTGGACCTAGGACATCTGTTACACATTCATTGCTGAAATGGATTTCAGTGAGTTTTGTGGAAAGAAGTCTATCCCAGCGAGATGCTGGTAGAGACTGTTCATAGCACGGAGGCCAACAGTGCAATGACCCAGATTAATGACTGTCTTTTGAGGGGCATCATGGAAGTGTGTAATTTCAGGTCTAACCAGATAGTACCAACTTACAAGGCCCCTTCATGTGACTGGACAAACTCATAAGGAGGACAGTGAACAAAGTTTATTGTTGGGTTGCTCTTCTACCTCTTCAATTTAACAGGTAAAGGAAGAGAGAGCAAATACTATAATAACCATTTTAGATTTCATGAGACAGAATGAGATATCACCAAGCAGTTAACGTTCTGTGATGAGTGAGCACTTGACTCTTTCTACATTGTTAGGCACTGGACTGTGTGAGATAAAAATAAAGCAAGACATTATATTTCCAGTGATAACCTGATCTTGGAAAGTTTACTAAATGGACTATGTTTCTTCCTTCAAGTGTAAAATAGGCCTGTGAAGTCAAACAGCCTAAAACCTCACACAGGTACTCTGAAAAATGATCAAACAGCTTACTGTGTATATGACAATAGAATACATTTATGAAATAGTACTTTTGGATATGGCACTAATTTTTTCTCTGAAAACTTTTCTGTATGATGTTGTCATTTCTTTTATGCTCATTTTGAAAATGACTTGATAAAAACTAATACACGGCATACTTTACTGTACTTAGAATTTAGGTAAACCAATTACAGTGTAAGCAACTTTAAACATTGTTTAAATTCATCTGATTAAGGTTGCAACAAGGGTAAAACTTCAGAAATATCATTCTAAACTGTCATCTGTTTCAATCAAATAAAATATTTCTAACTCAAGTTTGATGTCTTCTATTTTAAAAGTAAAAGATTAATGGTTACATCTTTCCCTTTAATAATTCATTACATATTTCTTTTGTTGACCAGGAGCATGTACCTAATAATTGCTTTAATTTTCTATTTTGTCCATTTGATAGGAACTACCTTTTCCAACACTTATTCTGCCCCACCTTTTAACCTCTCACAATAGTTGATGTCATGTAAAAAATAAAAATTTATTTCACCTAAGGTTTTCAATTTATGTTTTTCATAAAGCCTGAGAAAACTTCATTAGAATAGGGCAAAATTTTTTTTTTGCAATCATCCTAACAACAATTGTTTCTACCTTGACTCATTCTGGTGTATCCTTGTCAAAAGTAATCAGAGAGACAGTCCAGAAATAACACTACGCATTTAGAGATTCAGCTTATTTCCTGTAGTAATTTTGCAGGAAAAAAAGCAAAGGGAATATTGAATAATATCGGTAGAAAACTCAATGATCATTGGAATATCCAGAACATTAAAATAGCTCCTAGAGAAATTCAGCTACTTGCCCAAATTCACTGATCATTTCAAAGTCAGGCTTTGAACCTTGGTCAGCTAAATCCCCAACACAGTTGCCTATTTCCTCAGTGTGTCATTACAAACCTTGGCTAATTTTTCCAGCATATCTAGATACATTTTTCAAAGTATAATCGCTGTTAGAAATATGACCCTCTGTGGAAAGAGGGAGGGATAAAGCAAAGGAATCCCAGGGAGATGATGGGACACAACCAGGGGCACATTGCTGTTCATCCTATATACGCCCTTCTTGCCTAGGTCACTCCCCGCAGTGTCTCCGCTATCGCAAAGTTTCCCTCTGTAATTTGCAAATTTAATAAGACACAGAAACTCAGCACAACTCCCCGTGAATTGGCCTCCTTGCAGCAGTCTTTGCCCTTCTCCTTCCAGGACTGTATCAGCATGCTGCTGTGCCTTTTCCCTTTGTTAATCTCATATACTTGAATAACATTTAGATATTCCTCCAGGTACTTGCCTTTGTGTGTAATATAAAAAGCTTCAGTTTCCCGGGCTATTTGACTATATAAAAATTCATTAGTCATTTCACTGAAAAATTCCAACTATTTTCCTTGGGTAAAAAGGAAGAAATAATAACTCTCTTTAAATTAATTATAACTCCTGAAAAGAGGCAGGTTAACAGAATAAGAAATGATTACAAAGCACACTTAAATGCTAGAAGAAAGCGCAGAATAATGGAAGTGAATTGTTGTATAGCAGTATTTAAGAGTCACACCATTTCCAGCAAGAAGCATCCCTGAGCAAAGTGGGACGAGCACAGTGGGAAACTTGCTTTTTCATACAGCCACATTCAACTGCAAGCCGAGTCACCTCTGCAATAGCATCAGTTAACTTTATCTGTGCGCTTCGTTGGACTTGGAGCATAAGCTGATCACGCGCATCCACTCGTCAGTGCTATTTTCACTGTTTACCCATCATAGTCAAAGACTGTTGACTTACTTAACAGCCAGTCAGAAGAGGAGTCAATGCCCCCAAGTGAACCTGACCAGCTAGATGTGTTCTGAGAACAACTGTGCTGTGGCTGAGTCCAAGGGGGCCTCGGAGCTGAGGTCAGACTCTTATACCAGCAGTCACACTGGTCATTCATCTTCCGTGCTGCTCTGTTCTTTATTTCTAAATGAAAATAACCATTCCCGTGGGAACAGGACTTTTCCTGTTGTGAGGCCTGGGTGTAGGAAAGGATCGTGCATAGACAAGTTATTGTTAGGGCCTTTCAAGTTCCCTTCCAGGTTTATTATTAGATGATCTGAATACGGCAGCACTAAAGATCTCGTGTTGCTAAGTGATGTGAAGCAGAGCAGCTAGTGAAAATCAGAACTGTGTGAGCTAAGCACGAAGATGAGAACACGCCCCTGGCAAAAATGATTTTGCTTTTACAAAAAAAACAATTACTGCTTTGTGTCATTTTCATGAAGTTTCTGTAAATCAACACTAGCAGACTACGACAACAAACTCTCCTTCAACCTACTGAACGTGTACTCTGAACGCAAGCTGAGATGGACTGGTGACACACGTACCTGAGACACTGCCACGGAATTCAGTGGTCCTTAAAACATCTAAGATGTTCCAGCAACCTGTCAGTAAAGTTACCGTGGAAATACTTCCTGTAGCATCCCGAGCACTGACCATTTGGCATATGTCCTTTACTCCTGAAAGAAGTGTTACTGCAGATCGCCAAAACTTGTGCTCAAATCTCCGTCTCCCAGTTGCTCTGTTCTACTTGGTTTCTTGGGTCTTTCCTGCACATGACAGCTTAGGAGCCTGCCCATACCTGTGCGAGAAACCTCACAAAGGATGTGTATTTTGGGTCTGTCTTCTGTGACTTCGGACCCTGGATTTGGCCACGTAGACTGCCAGAACGTGAGTCTTTTTCTTCCCGGCCTAGACAGAACCCCTAAACTTTCAGCTCGCTCTCTGTTCCTCATGATGGGACTTGTCCAGTCTCCCTAAGGGACAAAGCAGGGGCGGATATGGTATACTTCCCTTTTGCTCTAGGATTTGGTCCATTGATTCTTGACTGATGTGTTTGCTATTTTACTTCTTTTGACTACCTTTTATAGTTCTCTGGTAGGGATAAATTTGAAAAGACTACTACAGCATGGTTGTAAGTGAAAATGTCCTGACATTTTTTAACAACGGTGTAATATTTCAGTGAGTAAATGTTCTCTCATTTATTGAACTAGGCCACAATTACATAGACATTTAGGTCACTTCCAGTTATTTTTCTTTTAACAGAAAGCTATAATGAAAACCTTAGACACACGCTGTTACATATATCTCTATACAAACACACACACTTGCACATACCCTTACGATGCATGTGAGTTCATTGAAAAGGCTTTTTTTATTAAAATAAATTCACTTGAAATTTTGCAAGGGGGTGATTTTTCCAATAATGTCCTTGCCAGTTATTGCTCCATCAGAGATCACAGAGCTGTTCCCAGCAGCTACCATTCATCGTGTGACTGTCTCCTGGGAAAAAGAATTCATGCCGATCCTTGTATTTTGCGATCTGCAAATGTTAGGTCCTTTCAGCATTCTGTAATCCTGAGCACTTGTTCTGTCAGCAGTTATTTTGACTAATTTACATATAGTTTTGACTTTTCATATTGCTTTTGTTTCTAAGTCATGCTGAAGACAGATGCTTTTGGAGCTTTGTTGTTTGTTTGATTGTTTTATTTTCTTTGTTGTTCCATATAGTTTCCAGGAAGTGTCAACTTTTGGAATTCAACTAGCACCGTATTTCTATTTGAACATCTTTTTTGTATGAAAAAGTTGAAAATTTTAATTATTAGAAAATAATTTAGCATTCATAAGTAGCAATATTCTCCCACTAGCAGTATTAATTTAGACATGCTTTTAAGTAAATGAAGCAAAATATATTGTACAAGTTTCTGTTATTCAAAATGACTTACTAAAAATCTTTTCTGATCGCTTACATTTCTGCAAGTTACAAAGGAAGATGTATTTATTTCTTCTTAAATGAAGTTCCAATATGCATGACGAAATTACCTGCACATTTTAAAGAATAAGGAGGAAATTTTAATTTGCAATCAATTAGCGTGCAGAATCGTAAAACTATTAGGCAACAGTTTTTCATAGATGCCAACCTTTCAGAGTTCTGGAAATAATGTCAATTTAAAATCTCATCATGGGCCACACAAAAAATACTTTAAAGGAATCAAAAGGCCACGATTCATACCTTTAACACCCTCGGCTCTACACTTGTACCTTTGATGAGCCCACAGTCCTTAATTGTCCTTGGTTCAAAAGAATCTTTGCCTGACATCTAAGGAAAATTCCACTTTTTTTTTTTTTTTTTTTAGTTAGTTAGAGTTGTGAAAATGAGACATCAGATTTCCTTCTAACCACAGCTCAATGCAAGAAGGCTTAAAATACCTTCGGTCAGGCTGATGACGTTGTTCCTCCTGCCACTCACTACAATAAGACTATTGCAGACTTCTGAAAGTCATAAATTACAGATCATTACGTAGTTGAATGGGAACTGGTGATTGTCATTTACCTCCCCCATGATTTCCTACATCTTGATTCTAATCAGATACTAAGATTGAGTAAATATAGAACATATTTAGTGTAATGATTATTTAGAACACATTTTGAAGAACAACGCAGAAATTGCACTTAACATTTTGTCTGAAAATAATAATAAACATACTTACTATGAAATAAACTCCTTACTACAGAAAGTGGGGCCACAACATTCTTATATTTCCTATGATTTAATTTCAGTGGTATTATCTTTAGTTAAGAAATGAGAAGTTTTTTGAAATAAAGAAAACCATTTGAAACAGACTAGGAAGAGTTTCCCCCTCTGTGATTGGCAGAAAATTCCTAGGTGTATGAAGGTATCTGTAGATGCTCTGCCCAAAGGCTAAGGAAGGAGGTTTGTAAATTGGAGCTCAGCTTGGGCAACTCAGCAGCTTAGTGAGATTCTGCCTCAAAGTAAAACTAAAAAAATACCTGAGGATGTAGATCAGTGCAGGTCCCTGGGAGCAATCCTCCGTATAAATAGATAAATAAATAAACCAACCAACCAACCAACCAGATTAGAATACAGATGTTAAAATAGTTCTATAAATTAGTAGAATACATTAGTAAGCAAAATAATGACTAAAAGGACAACTATATATATGGTTTGTTTGTTTGTTTGTTTTGAGATGGGCTCTCGCTATGTAGTTCAGGCTAGCCTTTAACTTACTATGAAGCAGAGGCTGGCCCCGAACTCACAGCAATCTCCTGCCTCAGCTTCCTGAGTGTTGAGATCACAGGCATGCACCACCATACTGAGCTAGTTAAAATTATCCTGTAAAAAGTGAATGTTTAACAATACAGTTTATTTTACATTTAATACTTTATAACACAGCATTCATTTGAATATGATTCACTATACTAATAATAAATGGTTTCTAAATGGTGCTAGAAAAGCCCATATATGAAAAAATTGTAATCTTAGAAATTTTGAATTTGAAGAGACAATTCTGCAATTTGACTATTGGGATGAAAATATTATTCAGTTAACTTACCTAAATTACAAACTTTCCTAAAAGTACAACTAAAATAAGTGATAAGATTTTGAATAGTATATTATAAATTAATATTAGGTAATCTATCTCTGCTCTCTATGAAAATATTGATGAAAACATAATGACAGTTAAGGAATATTTTATATATTTTATTAAATTAGTTCACCCAAAATGTATTTATGCTATATTCATTGTTTTCTAAAGTTCCTTCAAAGAATTTAGTTAAGATTTCTGCTTCCTTCTATTAAGTAATTTTCAACATACAATACTTTTCCTTAACTAACATACAATATTTTTCTGTTGGACCAAAGTTGTGCATTTTCCTCCAATAATCTTTCCAAAAGATGCCTTGAGAGAAGTCAGAAAAACTAAAGACAACACAGAGAAAAGAAAAAAAGCTGCCATAGTGAATACATCCTTAAGGCAGACACATCACTCATTGAGCCACCCATCAGCAAAAGTGGGGCAGGATTCACCACACACACAAAAATGTTGATGTGGGAACACAGTAGGCCCTAGTTGTGATTTAGTGTCCCTCCTCCCATGTCTGGTGGATGCTAGTACTATAGGCCATGAGAATAGACCACTCACCCAAACACACAGAGATAATTTTTGGACTTATTTCTCTTTTTCTTTGTTTATGGTTTGGAACACCCCCCTCATGTAGTTGCTCTTTGTTTTATTGCTTTTTGCTATTTTTTTCTTTTTCTTATTTTTTCTTCTTACTTTTCCCTAATTCTATTGATTTCTTGAATTTTTTAACTGAATTCATTATCACACATTTTTCTCCTCCTCTTCGTCATCCTCCTTTTCTTTTTCAAATTTTACTTCTTTCATTTTTCCTTTTCCCCACTCACCCCTTTTTAATATGATTACTTTGGAACTTTACTTTTTAGATATCTACTTCACTCTATGCTATTGTTGCTGAATTCTTTTCAACTGTTAATGGTGGTATAGTTGTTGTGTTTAATAGCTGTTTTGTGTGTTTTGTGTCAATATTATTACTGCAGATCTCTTTTCTATTGTTAAGGGTGGTATAATTGTAGCTTTTATTGTTCTTATAGTATGCCAATATGTGGTTTGTTTTGATTCTATTATAACTGCTGAAAATACTGAAGGGAATTATAGACAAAGACAGGTGTCCACCAGCACCAAAGAAACAAGCATATGTCTAAGGGAGTAATCAAACAAAAGGAAATAACAAAGTAATCAGCACTGGAAAATACCACAGTGACATGATTCAATACACACCTCACCATAACAACTCATCATGTCAGTGACCTTACCTCCTCCACAAAAGACACAGACTGGCAGATTAGATTAAAAACAAACTGCAATCGTGTATTACTTACAGAAGTCATAACTCATCCAAAAGGAAGATCATAGATTAAAATTAATAGTTTGGAAAATAATACTCTGTGCAACTAGAGCCAAAACGAAAATAGAAGTAGCTGTTTTATTTTCAGACACAACAAACCAAGCCAAAACTGATCTGAAGAAACAAAAATGACCATTACGTAGTGGGAAAAGCAACAATTAAACAGGAAGTGATAACAAGTATAAATATTTATGCATTGAATAGGCACCGAATATCGGTGAACTCAACTTGGCAAAACAAAGGCCGTACATTGAAATACATACAGACACCAACACAGTCAGAGTACAACACTTACTCTCACAATTATACAGGTAAACCAGACCAAGAATTAACAAAGAAATAGCATGATTCAAACACAATTTAACAATGAACTTAATAGATATCTACAAAATAGTTCATCCAACAACAGAATGCAAAATTTTGTCAGCAACACAGTGTGCTTTTTTCCAAAATATATCATAGTTTAGTCCATAAAAATCCCTACATATATATATAAAAGAATTGAAACAATCCCCTACATGCTATCACAGCATCGAGGAATGAAGCTAAGAATCAACAACAAATGAAACTGAAACTGCACAAACACATGGAGATTAAACAATACATTATTCAATAATTAATGCATCACAGAAGACATCAAGGAAGAACTAGATATGTTATTGGAATCGAATAACAGCAGAAACACATGCCCAAACCAATGGGACACATGAAAGCTCTTCAAAGAGGGACGTTGGTAGCTGAAAATGCAAACATTGAATGAATTGAGTGTTCCCAATAAGTGAACTAAGAATGCATCCCAAGGTCCTATACTACAAGAACGATCCAAATTAAAATTAATTTGAAGGGAAGAAATTATACAGAGTGCAAACAAAATTGAGATGGAAAAATAATAAAAAAGTATCAATGTTTTAAGAGTTGATCTTTTAAAGGGATAAAAAAGATTGATAAACCCTTAGTCAGATTTACCAAGAAAGGAAAGAAAAATTCCATATCAGTGCAGTTAGAAATGAAAAAAGTGAAATCAAAATCAACACCACCAAAATGCAGATGATTAAAAAATCTGCCTTGGAAACTTATATTCCAATAAAATGGAGCACCTAGAAAAAAGTGAGAAATCCCTAGACACATATGAACTATCAAATTTGAACAAAGAAGATAAAATACTCTGAACAGATCAATAACAGGCAATGAAATAGAGCCAGTAATAAAAACTTTCCCAACAAAGAAAAGCCAGGACCGGATGGATTCACTCCAGAATTCTACTAGAACTTCAAGGAAGATCTGATGCCAAGAGTCCTCAAACTCTTCAAGAATATTAAAGGCAAGGAGTATTGCCAAACTGATTCGTGAAAGATACATTACCCTGATACCAAAATCAGGAAATAACTAAACAGAAAAGAAAACTACAGGCCTAAAGTAGATAAAATTGTTGGTAAGACATGGGCAGCAAATAATTTAAAAATACATACATCATGACTAAGTAGGCTTCATCCCGGGATGCAAGCGGTAAACATAATACATCACACAAACAGAGGCAAGGAGAAAAATCACATAATCACCTCAATAGATACAGAAAAAGACTGACAAAATTAAACATCTGTTTACAATAAAATCCCTGATAAAATGCATGTGGAAGGACCTTATCTCACAATTATAAAACTCATTCATGGCAAACCCACTGACAACATCTTGCTACATGGGGAAAAACTGAAAGTTTTCCTCTAAAATCAAGAAAAAGACAAAGGTGTTCACTTTCACCATCCTATTCAATATAGTACATGAAATTTGAGCCAGAACAATCATCAAGAAAGGACATGAAAGGGATACATATAGAAAAGGAAGTCAAGTAATTCTTATGTCAATGGCGAGATCTCTTACATAAAAGGCAGAAAACTCCACCAAAATCTCTAGGAACTAATAAATAAATTTAGCACAAGTAGCAGGATACAAAATAAACACAAAATCAGTAGTATCCCCGTACATACAGCAAGAGTAAACCCAGCAAGTAACAAAATGGGAAAATAATCCCATTCACAATAGCTACCCAAAAATTAAATGCTTAGGAATTTACCTAAGCAAACAAGAGAAAGATCTATATAATGAAAGCTGTACTATTCTGAAGAGATTGAAGAGAACATCAGTAAGTCAAAAGATAATCCCTGTTTCTAGATAGGTAGAAAAAATATTGTCAAAATTACTATAATGCTAAAATTGATACACAGGCATAATATAATTTCAATCAAAACACCAAGAATACTCTTCACAGAACTAGAAAAAAGCAATCACTCCACCGTTCCAGTGAGCTAGAACTTACATGTGGTCTTTACTGGGGAATATCTATCTTTCCCTAGATTGTAGAACAGTTTTTGCAAGTTATATATTTAATGTTTTGGTAAAATAAATAAATAAATGCCTTCTTTTGAAGAAATATTATAAAACACATCACATTGCTATGAAATTTAAGTCAACATTATGCCACCAGACAAGATTATACAACGAAGGCAGAGTTCTAAGCAAAGCTGTGAAAAGAAGAAGTTTGTCTTTGTTTTTCTATACATGTGAAAGGCTAGAGACCCCCAGGGCCCATATTATCTGGTGCTAGATATCAAGTCCACACTTATCTAAACAGAAGACCATAACGAATCTAAACAGAATAAAGACTTCTTTCTGCAGCCCTCCTAGATCCCAGCCTTCTATCTGCTCTCTTCAGCTACTTCGGCAAATCCCTTCTCCTACTTGGTCTGATGCAACTGGGAACATAATTGGTTAGAAATCCGTCTCCACTCAATTCTAAAAATGAGTTGTGACACTGAAGAAATCACTATTGCAGGTGAAGTTTCACGCCCATAATTGTTTTGAAATGTTTTGAAATCACAAACACCTTTCTGTCATAACAGTTGGGTTTTTTCCCTAGAAATTTGTATACATGATGTGCACATTTTTTGCCTACTGTTTCTTTCCACTCAACATAATGTTTTTGATAATAGTTCCAAAACTATTCTATGCACAGAGTCACATGGAGAACCTGTGGGGAATTCCCAGAGACAGCACATACTTTAGATATTTGAGGAAAATCAGGCGTCATCTACCAAAAGCCATTCAGATGAGTAGTTTAAATTAATATGCAATTTCAACATTAAATTGTTCAGTATTTCTTTTGATTATGTGAAATCTTTGTGAAGCTGGATTTTCAGTAGCTGTTGCAATGAAAAGTACTACATGAAAGTTAATGTGGAATAGGAAAGTGGGGTGACAATACCCAATCTGATTCCAATGTGTGAGAAGTTATATGGCACCCAACAGATGCAGGGATCCAATTAGAAAAAAATAGTGCTTTTAATGAATGAAGTAAAAACATTGTAAAATAAGTGGTATTATTTTCTTTCAATTAATATTCATTATTTTCAAAGAACTAGACTCTTACAGATTTTAAAAGGTGAATTCTTTAGATTTGAATATATAATCAAACCTTAATGCATTTCTTTTGGCCTGAAGTCCATACTTCAAATTTTTAACCCAAGCACTTTTGAGGTAGATTTGGGTTATGAAAATTATTTGGTTCTTATGAATAAAGATTGTTAGAGCACTTATTTGCCATCTTGATGTGAATATATTTTCATTTCTTTTGGATAAACACCTGAGAATAGAATTTCTGAGTCACAGGTAGGTTATACTTGTCTTTATAAAGAGCAGCCAGGAACTTTCCATCTTTTGTTATTTTATTTTGCCTTTGTCTGAAGAACTTTAAGTATAAGATTACTGGCAAGAAACTCTTTCAGCTTTTTAAGTCTGAAAATATTATTTTATCTGTCATAATTTATAAACCCTGTACTCAACAAATAACCAGATTTTAATTTTTAAAGTATTTTCTTTGGTTTTGCATTACTTCTGATCATAAATCTTTAGATTTTTTTAAAAAATTTATGTGCAATATACTTTTTTGCTTGCCTTCAAGATTTTTTTGCTACTAATTTTCAACGAGGTAATTACAACTTTTAATTACCTCAGTAGGGCTTTGTTTTCACATCCTTCAGTTTTGTTGAACATACTTACTCACAGATTTATTATTTGGATCAAGTGAGCAAACGTTAGATACTCATTCTTCAAATATAGCACTACTCCACCACCTCTGTATGCCCACTACAAGCGGGTTCCTTGGTGCGCTCCCTGCACCTCTGCTCTTTTCTTTCTACTTTTTCTCGAAATTTAAGATTTTAGATTTTAAGCCTGCAGCGCCAGTGACATGCCTGGTGAATTTTTATCTCGGACTTTTCATTTTCCTAATGTAAGTGTTCAGTTTTATTGCTTGTATCTTCTCCATTTTTCTTCTCATATCCACGGTCTTTTAAAACTTCTTTAACACATTTATAATAGCTGTTTAAGATAATTTTCTGCTCATTCCTTCATGTTGGCGTTTCTAGTTCTGTTTCTGTTGCCTGCTCTCTTGCTTATGGAACACCCTTTTGAGTTACTTTGTTTGGCTCTTTGATTAATGCTCTATAATGATCGTCTTACTCTTGTAAGCTTGATTCTCCAGCTTCTCTATCACTTTAGTCTGTCGCTCTCTATAGTCTCCGCTGAATGTCCTGGTAATAGGTGAATCAGCCTAGCTCTCTTTGCCCAAATTATTATGTGAGAAGTCAGGAAGCTGTTCACGTGACCATCTCATAGTCATCCTTTACCTGGAAGAGATGCCGTGGCATCTCTGTCCTGGACGGGAAGTCAGCACCTAAACGCACGTGTATTTCTGAAACTCTGTCCCTTTGTCTCCCCTCCCCCATACTCCGCTGAGCAAATTCTTGCCATCTCAGGCTTCCGGAATCTCCTTCCGCACAGCAGGCCGCCGCGCACTGCGTGATTTCCCACCCCGGTACCTTCACTGGTGAGCGCCCCCAGGCAGAACGATGCGGGAGCGCTGCTCTTACAGCAGCTCTTTCTCTCACGCAATCAGGTTTTCACAGTTTGGTTTCCGATTTCTAAAGAAAGAAACGTCATATATTTTGTCAGTTTTTGCATTGTTTATTGTGCAAGTACAATATTTATACCAGTTATTCTATCTGGGTCGGAAGCCGCAAACCCCAAACCCCCTTTCTCATTTTTTACAAGAGTGTTCGTCACCATCGGCAGATAAATGTTTGGATGGACCAGATCAATTGTTTTTTATAAAGCTTATGAGGATTGAGTAGAAGACACGAGAGTTAGGGAAGAAGTTGAGGCGCCCTGTTTTGAAGGTTGAGGCTTTGCGAGTAATTACAGCAGAAGAGTGAACAGAAAAGAAAAAATTCTCAGCCACGTTTCATTCCAAGGGTTTAGTATTTGTTATGAATGGGACTAGAAACAAAAGTTGGAGAAAATGTATTAAAATATGTTTAATAAGAAAAAATGGAGAGCCAGAAATAAAGTTATTTAAGGGTAATTATCTATACCCTGAAATAAATTTATGGTCTTCTGTAAGCATATTTCCTTAAAGGGAATAGCCTCATTATCAATTGTTTGTATCAATTAGAATGCTGAATGAAAGTATAGTAGTTTTTGCAATAATTCAATGTGATAGAAATTTAAAACTACTTGTCTTAGTTAGATTTTCTAGAGTCAATGGTTTATAAGAGAGCAGATTTAATAGCGGACATTTATAAGTTACAATATTCAGCCACAAGCCAAATGCAGAAAGTGCCAAATGTCCATCTAGGCACTGGAGATCCAAAAGATCCACTCAAGGGCTGGGAGCCCACAGCACTGTCCCATGTACGTCCGTGTCTGCACATGATGGCTGAAGAGATCTTCCCTGGAACCAGGATACGATGCTCGCAGCAGAGATGACAACCAGAGCTCCCCCGTAGCAATTGCGGCTGTCCTCGACGATGGCAAGGCCCTGAGCTCCTTCCTCGATGAGAACAGCCAAGTTCCTTCTGGGAGAACCAGCCGCAGCAGAGCTTCTCCTGGGAAACAGCCCGCCAACTAGCTTCAGCTCCCACTCTGCGTTATGTTGCGTCAGCAACAATCCTCAGGTGGATCTCGTACGCCCAGCATCACACCAACTCAGACCGGCTGGGTGTTCTGGCTCAAGCTGACCACATAAAGTCCACCACACTACTAAATATACAATTTTATTCAGAATGTTTTACTTGGGATTTTTTATGAACACATTGGCTACAATTTTAACTTGTTGATAATAAATGAAGTAATAAAACACTTTTATCATTACTCAGTAAAAAAAGCATCCCAGGGTGAAAACAATTTGATCAACTACACGTAGGGACATGTATGCTGGACCCAAATGTGAGCGCAAGCCACCGTCTCCAGGCCGAAGAAGCAGATGTGTGTCCATGAACCTCACAGTGTCCTCAGTGGAGAAAACACTCGATCTGACGCCGGCTTATGGAGAGGAGCAGCGCTAGCTTTCAGAGGGGAAACGAACAGGGCAGGTCTTTAACCAAGAAAGATAGCTAGTAGGAGTCTGCACACTGGCACCCTCCGGTCCCACCACTACGACTTTTGGTGATCACTAACACTCTACAGTCATTCTTAGTAAGGTTGCTCCGGCAAGTCACAGAATAAATTTTAATGATACATTTTCAATGTACATATTGATAACATTCATCACTGGGGATTTGTACCTGTACATGATATACCTTGTTGCTTCTTTTCTTACCGTTCCCCTCCCCTCACCCCCTTCCTCCCTCCCTATTTACAGAAGCTTTGTTTCCATTTTTCTTTCTATTTCTTATTTCTCTTGTCCCTCTGTTCCTTTCCCCCTCCCTTGTTCCCTTTCCCATTTGGACATTTTCTTCCCTTTCCCAATATAATACATTTTAGTCTTTGTGTCTTCCCAACTTCTTAAGTATGAAGATGTCTCACTTCCCACATTCATGTCTCAACATAGGTGTTTCCAGTCCAATCTGGAGAAAGCCCACAGTTGGTCTGGAACCTCCGTCACTATCTTGGGTCAAAGTCACGTTTTAAGGTGGGTTTTCCGGCTTCTTAGCTCTTCCTCCCTCTCACTCGGTCATTGTCATCAGTTCTTTCCCTGCCAGCACCTGGCCTCACGGGATGATTGATCACTAGCTCCCTTCAGGCCCGTGATGGGAACATCCTCCCTTCCCTTTTCTTGCCTGTGGGTGGACATCCCACCACTGACTTTGTTCAAAGTCGGAGAAATACACCCCAATTACTTCAATTTATATTGTAATATAAATTTCTTGCCTTTGAAGTTAGAAAACATGAATTCTGTTTCTGCATCTTACTTGCCTTTAACTTTTGGAAATTCAGTTAATCTCTTTGAAAAAATTTTCTTTATAAAAGGCATGTGTAACAATAATACAGTACACCACTGAGTGACAGGGAAGACTAAATTATAAAATACATGTAAGGCTCATTGCAGGAACTTAGTAAAGGATAATTCCCTTTATCCCTACCTGTCACTTCTTTGTGATGGTCTTAATTTCCTGACTTGTTTCTCAGTGTCAAGGTCAAGGAATTTTTTGGTCCCCTGATTTATTTGGTCACACGATTCCTAGCCTGTGTTCTGACTTTATCCCTTGTGGATCTCCCGCCCCGCTCTCTTGTGTCCTGGGTGCGGCCAACACTTCCGCCCGCCTTGCCACTGCTCTTGCCCTGTCTTGCCTGCACACTTCCAACTCAACCTCACTCCTTTTCTGCCTCTGCCCTCTTTGTCTTCAGGAACTTAAAGGAAAACTAATGTGTGGGGATTGTTTGCTATTTTTCTTTTGTTCCATTTTCTGGAAGATGAGGAATTAAGAGCTCACACCCAGGAGCCACAATTGTTTTGATGGAACAGGGTTATACATATCTCAGGGATCAGATTCGCTAGGCTGGGCCTGGACAGCTTCCTCCCGCGGTGACCTTGCCACAGGAAAGAGGTCAGGGGATCTCGTGGCCACTCCCAGGGCCATGTTCCGGAGTCTGCACCGTCAGTCTCAGGATGTGAACAAGCAAGAGGACCAGAGGAGGGAACAGCAAAATCGCATTCTCCCTAGAATTTATAGATTAATTTTCTCAAATGTAGTTATCCCTAGATTTAACTTTCATAGGAGCATGTAGTAATCAAGCGCAAAGTTATACTAGAGAAAAATATTCCCAGTCTACTGAAGAAATTCCTGAGAAGCTCTCTACTCTCATCCATGCATCCTTTCTATCTTAGAGCTGCCCCATTTTGTCCTTAATGTTCTGCTTCTTTTCACTTCTAGAAATGCTACATTCTCTTGTCTGTGTTGCCCTTTCTAACAAACAAGAACATTTTACCTACTGATTTTTTTAAGAGAAAGTAATTTAACCAGCACGTGTAATTTTCTGCTCCCTTACAATTCATTGCCTTGGATGCCATCTTCTAAAATCACCTTTTTTTCCTCATTTAGTGCAATTTCCACAGAGCTGTGGGGAAACTCTATTATGCTAATAATGAAGCAGATAAGTGGTTTACTTAAATTAAATTAGCAAACACACCCAATTACTCTGCAGCCATACTGAATTTAACAAAAAAATCATTATCAGACTAGAGAGATAAGGTGTTTTTTTTTTTTTTTTTTGACCTTCTTTGGGAAAAAACCTTATCTGTACCCAAAATTTCCCATCACAAGGATGAATGGTTGACTGGTTAAAGTTTACTCCTCCATTTTGAAAGCTGGCATAGTAAGAGAGCTAGTGATTCAGCCCTGCTTTCAGTTAAAGGACTATAACGTTTTGACCCTCGCTGGATGGCTTTAGCTATGAGAATTACGTCTCAAAATAGCTACTCTAATGTATTTATCTGTGAAAGCCCAGCACTGTCTTTTTAAAGAAATCATTACATGTCTCATGTTATCTTTTGGTTGGCTGGGGAATAAATTGTATAAACTACACATTGTAAGAATTTTTCTAGCAGTGCCCTCACATTAGTTCATTATTCCAAAACAAAGCACATCCACCAGGGGCTGAGGATACCACAGAGAACAAGGTGTGGGTCCTCCTTCCAGCTTCTTAGGTCAAGATGGAGAGTCGGATCTGCAAGCAGTTATAAAACAACGGTCCAGAGTCTACAAAATGCTCACGCACATCGCACTACAGAAGCACTGAAGAGGAGGTGGCTGTGTGGTACAAATAAATAATGGGGGGATTTAAAGGGAGAACTGAAAGGTAAGAGCAGGTGGCAACAGAAGGCAATTGAAGAGAAGGCAACTAGTGCAGTAAAAGGCCCAGAATTGTGAGAACACAGATTTTATTGGCATTTTAGGGAACATTAGAAACAACTATGAGGAAGCCCGAGGTGAATATTGAAGAACTGCAGGGCAACAGGCAATCTGCCCAAGATGGCTCCATGGAGGCTATTTTGGTGACTGAGAGTGAAATTCATGGCAAAGCAAAATTGGACAGCAATTTAAATTTCAGAAAAAGAATACATGGCATCCTGCAGAATATTTAACTAAGAAATCAAAGACATTTATTTCCTGATAACCCGAACTGGGAACTGAAATCTGTAAACTGAATGCTACCATCACAATTTGATCTATCCACACAAACGAGTTACTTCTGACTCTGGTTGATGGTTCCTTACATAATTCCTGTTCGCTGCAGTTGCCATTTAGTTCTTTCAGATGCTAACCCTGGCGATTGTTCCCGGGATGCAAGTACTCCCCTTTCCCTAGGCCAGACTTGCACTGATAGGAGAATGAATAAAACACCTGGTGCGATACATGTCAAAGCTAGCTTCTCAAATGTTTTTATAGACTTCATTAATTTGGTGATCCTGTTGTCTTCCACTACTGAGCTATTTACTATTTTTCCAGTGGAATAGCTCAAAGTCTTGAGTTTTCCATCAACAAGTTTTATAGTTTCTCACCAAGTCTTAAGAACAAGATTGCTTTCCCAAGTGTACTGATTCTGAGTCCGGGAATCGGCCTGTGTTTGTCTGAGTCCACACACCTTAGCACCTTCTCTTTCCTGGGGAACACAACCTCTCACACCAGCTTCTGACAATTCTATCTTCTTGGTGTCCCCAGAATTTTTCCTCTACTTCTCCACTTCAATTTCCTTCGTTCTGAGCTCTACATCTCTCATTGGGTAACCAAGCAAAGTTCCAAATGGTCACTGCACACTTACTCTTGTTCCCTCAGCCTACTTCCCACACTGCCGTCAAAATCTAGGCTTTCGTGTGAAAGTGGAATCATACGATCCTGCTGCTTGTCCTGTTGGTGGCTGTCTCAACTCAGCTTTCCCTCCTTCATCTTCTTTCTAGGTTCCTTAACTCTCTTTTGTGGCTTAATATACTAAACACAAAACTTTGAAGGATCTGTCCTAGTGTAGTGGAGGTATGAGACCTAATTATTATTCACAACCAACAAGTATACTGGCAGTATTCTCTTAATTTCTATGTTTTTAAATTTTAATAACACCGACATCATATTACAGCTGCTTGAGATAAAAATTATTGTATTTTTAGCTATGAATATATCCTGACAGACATCTAGAAGAAAACCTCAATACTCATCATTGTTCTGTAATGTTTTATGGCCCGTGAAATGTTGGCAAAGCAACTAAATGATTACTTGAACATTTTACTTTGATCGGGATATTTTATCTAACTTAAATGCAGGCTTTATTTTGAAAGCTGTTTGGCTTTTGTGAAAAGGAGGGTATTGGCAGCTGTGAATGGACCAAGGCCCTGGCATTTCTAAATCTTTACAATTGATTTCTTAACCCTTTATTTATAGAAATAAACTAATGATAACAGATTAAAGTGTTACTTTAGCTATTCAGATTTCCATTTAAAATACATCTACCACAAAAGCTTGAAGAGCAATAAGGATTAATGCCAGGGAGCTGCGGGTACTTGAAGTTTCCCTTCTGCCTTCATGATCTCATCACATGGATCAGTCTTAACGAGTGAGCATCTCCCTGTAAATATCTCTGTTTCATCACAAGGTAGCTCCATCTTGCTGGATGTCCAGACGCTTGAAAAGTCTTGATAGCGTTGAGGAGTTCCCAACACAACTTGCTAGAAGGTTCAGGAAGAAGCTGGGATTAATATTCTTTAGTTAAGAAGAGCTGAGTTTGATACTAATGAGGCTGTGGTTTTCACGCATCTGAATTTTTTGAAAATCTGTGGAAGCGTGTTTTTACAAATTAGAGAGCTCTGTCTTTTAATGTCCTAAGGGCCTTACCCACACGGCGACAAGGATCTAACTTGGGAAGCCATGGAGGGTCTTTTGCTTTCACTGGATATGCCAAGAAGCTGCGGGTGCCAACATTCTAATAACGGCCAAGTCTGGTTTTCAGCCCATTGTCCACCTACAACCCACACAAGTTGCCACGGGTCTTGCTAAACCATTGTCAGGCCAAGCTGAGCTAATACTGTTCTATAATCTAAGCTGAGGTCTTATTAGATTGGCACAGCTTTCACCTTCTGCTTATAACCACTTTTATAATCAAATGTTCTATAATCTAATGACACTCATTTTTGTATTGATTCCTTATTTCAATTAGCAACTCATTGTGAAATACTTAGAATTTATTGAAATAATGTGGTTTTGCATCATTCAACAAGCTGTGTATATAGTTAAATTGAATGAAATTGCAATTTCAAAATTTTTTAAACATACAGAAGGTATTTCATGCTGCTACTTATTTATTTACTTACTGTTATGAGTACACGTTCACGGCGCACTGTTTATATTGCTTGTGTGGAGCTGGAGCACATAACAACAAATCTTAATTCCTTTTTTATGTCTTTCCATCTTCCTTCCCCCCCCCCACCTCTCGATCGCCTTCCTGTGTGAAAAAGCTCTATCTCCCTACTTCCTACCATCTATCATTTATTTTGCTCTTTACTTATAATTTGGGTTTATCATATAGAGAAATAATATGACATTTAACCTTCTCTGTCTAATCTATTTTATTTAACATTATGGTTTCAAGATGCACCCATTTTCCTACAAATGACCCGTTTATATTTTTTATGGCAGAACAGCACTCCGTTATATGAATACCACGTATGTTTTATCCATTCTGATGGACATATAGGCCTCTCACAAGACTTAGTTATTATGACTCGTGTTTCTATAGACATGAATATGCATGATAAACATGGATATACATGGAGTACTCATGTATAATTTGGGGGGAAGATACCTAGAAGGGTGATAGCTGAGTCAAATGGCATTTCTAGTTTTAATTTTCTCAGGAATCTCATATTGATTTCCAGAGTGGTTGTATGAGTTTATATTCCAATAATGTAGAAATGTTCCTCTTTCCCCACTACCCTCACCAGCATTTGTTGCTATTTCATTACTTGATGATGACCATTCTATATGGTTAAGGATCTCAGTGTTGTTTTAATTTGCATTTCTCTAATGAGCAGTAATGCGGAATGTTGCTTCATGCGTTTATTAGCTGTACTTCTTCTATGAAGTGTCTATTTCAATGGATTGTTTTTTGATTGGATCTTTTGTTTTGAGGGGTTCTATTTTTGTCAGCTCTTTATGAGTTTTCTATCTGAGGAACAGCTGGTAAATTTTTCCCGCTCTGTAGGTTCTCTTTTCACCTGTTGGTCATTTCTTTTACTATGCAGAAGCTTTTTAATATGATACGATCCCATTCGTTGGTGCTTGGTACGATTTTCTGTGCGACCAGGTTTCTGTTCAGAAAGTCCTTGACTATGCCTGTGACATCATCCAAAATAGTTCTGAATAAATGACGCTGTTTGTTATTTCTGTTTTCATTAGTCATAGAGAAAGATTCTTCTATTAGCATTGACCTGTGTCCTATTTCTCATCTGTTTTGCAAGCCCTTCATGTTTAATTATATCAGAGGGATTTTCGGGCATAGTAAAGAAGACACAAGGAGATTTTTCATCTCTTGAGAAGAGAATTGGTGGCCTCTGTATAGCAGTAAGGTTCACACATCACAAGCACTTAATATATTCGATAAAATATTGTTTTCCAGGATTGTTTCCACTTTTGCAACTTATAGCTATTCAAACGTATTAATTATACATTTTAATGGGCTTCACTACAGCATTGCCAAACGTGCACTCAGCATGAACTAACCACATCCAACTAAGAAATTTAGAGTGAATAGCTAAGAAAAGTGCAAATATCTCATTCGTACGCTTTCTTGTCTTTCTGCAGATTTGTAAATATAAATAAATGAGTAGATAAAGGAGCCATAGTATTGAAAAAGAAACCAGATGTTTTGCAGATGGGGAAGAGGATTAGGGGAAGTAGGGAAAACAGGGATAAAGGAGTTGAAAATGATCAATATATGTTATGTACATGTACCAATTCCCAAACAAGCATACACATTATGTGTAGCAAATATACACTAATAAAAAGGTGGTGCGAGGTACAAGAAAAAGGCATGCCTTAGAAGCACGGCAGTGAAAGAAAAGCAGGAAATAAGGGTGGAGAACACAAAAACAGAATTGCACTACCAAAATAACAATAAACTTTCCTATGTGAACAAATAAACAAAAACCAACCAACAAAGCAAGTGAATAATGTCAGCTCTAGAAACTATACTTTCACATAGAGATCAGACATGTACACTGGTGGGAAGGCACCTAATAAACCAAGAACCTCTTCTTTCCATACAGATCCTTCTGTTGTAGTTAGTCTAGGAAAATGTAAGCACTCAAACTGAGTAGAAAATTTGTATTTAATGTCTGCTTAATATTACTATAAGAAACCAACTAAAGTATTAAATCATTTTGGTTGCTGAAATTTTCCTGCAACCAAAATAATTGCAAAGTAGAGGAAAGCATTTGCTGACATACTGATTCTTCTTAATGTCTTGCCCTCCTTTCCGAGTCTAACTGCTACACTCATTTTTCTACATTTTTCTAAGTTTTAGGTACAGAGGTGCTGCAGTTCACAAACTTAATTTGTTCTATGATTCTGGAAAAGATGGACGTGTTTGCGTTGGTCACCCAGCGCAGAGTTCACAAACTAAAACAAAATTTTGCCAAATGCTTCTGTTTGCAAACCAGATTGTTTTGCAAAAAAAAAAAAAAAAAATTCTTGAACCAAGGAACCACTCTACTTGCTTTTTGTATTTTTCCTGGAGTAATCTATGGGAGAGATGGAGTACAATGACAGTGACCCAAAAGCCTTGTATTCTCATGTGTACAGGGAGTTCCAGGACGGCTGGTGGAGAAGCTGTAGGAGATACTGTCTGCGGGAAACCTATATACAAACTACAAAAGGATTTTGTGGGAGCAAGAAAAATTAAATAGGACGCTCACTCTACTCTCAAGAAATGGGATGCATAGAATATAGGAGAAAACCTGACACACTAGGGAGGTTGCAGAAGAATGAACGTAATTACTAGACAAGTCATAGCTCAGTCTCACAACGAGACTGAAGAGGAGAGTATGCGGGGGAGTTTTCAAGGCGTGATGAGAATCGTAGGAGGGCAGAGCCATGGGCATAGTGGACCAAGAAAAAGGAGAAAATTAGAAAATATACAAAAAATCTGTGGTTAAAATGTCTGGTGATGATAAAAGATGGAGCCTCCGGTCAAGATCCACATGAGGCAAGTCATCAATGTTCTTGAGAATCCTAATTACGTTCTTCTTCTAGGATCGATCTTGTGTCCCAGTCTGCAGTGGCAATGCTGGCAATGTCCAAGCTGTGAAAAGTTGTCTCAGATAGAAATTTCCGAGTGCCTTCCGCCACTTACAAGTTGCTTGTCACAGCCCTGATGGTGACAGTACTGAAGTCAGCTGAGAGGTGAAAGCTGTTCAAAGCCAAATACTCTTTGTCAGTAATGTACAGAAACAGCACTCATCCCAAAGCAAATCTCTTCACTCAGACTAGCTTTTTTTGTTTGTTTGTTTGGTTTTTGGTTTTTTGCTGAGTAAAAGTCTTCACAAGTCTCAGCTGTACCCAAGTTGTTAAGAGCTATTTGTCATTAACTAGGAAATACCTACCCGTACTCGGATGACTATTCGCCTGTCTATCTGAATATGGCCATCTATTCTTTTGTTTCCACGGATCCTAAACATCTCATTGTTGAAAAGCTCCCAAGATAAATTTTCATAGACTGATAAAATCACTTAGCCACCACGAGTTTTTCCAGTGCCTTCAATTTAACGTGCGAGAGGAACCCAGAGGAGAAACTACCGAAGATCTCCAGGACAGCAGCCACCAGCATGAGGCACCTCTCGGGAGGAACACACTCCGTTAACCAGATGTTTGTCACTTTTGCTATCTTCTTTGTGACACTAGAGTAACCGACCTCGAGTCTGTTTCCTACAGGAGCTCATGGGTGGGAATCTGCAGTCATACCCAACATAGCTCTCCCTGCCTTCACGCAAGCAAGAGCGACTACTGGAGAGATTCTGAGTTAGAGGACCCTCGCCAGGGACACGTGTGGCTTTCCAGAAACTCTTCTGTCCTCCACTCTGCTGACAGGAGCTGGTCCGCTTACGTTGTTTAAAAACACTGCTGCCCTCCTGCTCGTCTTAACTGGAAATGTCGCCCAGCTCTCCTCTGAGCTGCCTGTCTTCTAATGAATGATCATGTCTGTCGCTTTCTCCCTACCATATATCCTAACCCAAGAATTTGTTCCTCCTCATAAGACAAAGTGGCTCAGGCCTTGTTCGTGTTTCACATGGATAGGAGAATTATTCTTCAGCTGGCCTCCCCCTCTCTGATCTAAGCTACATATTACCAGCTAGAACATTTGTCTGAAGCACAAGCTCTGATTTTGTTACATTTTATTCAAATATTTTATTGGATCTTGATTATTTCAGAAAGAAATCCAAATCTCTTCTGTAGCCTTTCAGCATTCTGTATCCTCCATTATCTGAGTGGCAGCCAATCCTAGTGGCTAAAAGCCCCAACTCTAATGCTGACTCCTGACTCTGAGGGCCCAGAGATACACTTTCCCTGTGCCTCAGATTTCTCATATAGAAATGGGATTAATCATAACAATATTTTATTCATAGAGTTATTATAAGTATTAAATAAGGAAAGATTCACAATCCTTAGCATATAAAAATGGGCCCAATTTCATATTTCATGGACCCAATATAACTTTTCAAATTATTATTACATCAGTCCATTTTAATAATTCTATTCACAATAAAGGACATTTTTGTTTTTATAGTTTGTAGAAAATGCTGTAGCACAGAAAGCCAATTAGATTTGGACTGTAATCCTGACCAATATTGAGAAGGTGCTTCTATGGGGAGATCTCTTAGGTCCCCAGTGCTCCAATTTCCATATCTATAATATCCATCTTACAAGTTGTTGCCAGGGTTATGCAGAGTACAGGCCATATTGCTGAGGTAGCCAGGGAGTTATGACTATTTTTAACACTGATATACCCATGAAAGCGTCGCATTGGTCTTCCTCCACACTTGCATATGTCACTATGGCAATGCCCATCATCGCCATTCTGAAGCTAGCCTGTTAGGATGCTTGAATCCATCGCTGTCTCTTTTCCCCATTAAAAGGCCTCTCGTGCCTCTCCTGAAAAAGTAATTTATTCTCTTCCTAAAATCCTATATTATTCATACTTTTCTTCTACATCTGTTTGCTGAATTGCTTTATATTTATGTTATCTCACTTACTGGACTGGAAGATTCTGCAAGAATGAACTGTACTGGTTCCTCCTTTTACCTTTTATTTCCATACACATGATAAGCACCCAGTAAGGTTTTCTTGAGTAAAACATGACTAAGTCATTTATTCTAACCGTATGGGGAAAAGTCACATGAAGAAGCTACCTTGGAGACACTCTGGCTGTCACAAAATGGAATACCCTAGAAAGAGGAGATGAACTGGGTTCAAATGTCAGTTTTAGAATAATATCTAGTATTTTAGCAGATATATTGTATATATATAATATGAGTAAGTTCCCCAGCATTTGAGGTGATCCACACACCATTGACAAAACAGTGCAGCAGTGGTTGGGACAATTCAAGAACCGAGGTGACGCTACTCACCAGCTGAGTGACGAGGAGAAAGATGCTTCACCTTCCCTCAATCTCCCCACCTGGATATGTGGAAAATGATGAACACCGTCGAGTGAGGGTTTTTTGGAAACTAAATTAGGGGCTGCGATTTAGTTTTATTTTTGTTATTCTAGCCAAGTTAACACATTAGAACGGTTGTCTTTCTTCAAGTTACTGACACTATTACAGCACACTTGAGCTGCTGTCAGCTCGGCACCAGGCAAAGACTCAGCTCCGTCTGCCCAGTGTAGTTCTCATTATGGTCCAGTGGGTCAGAGACACTGTGTAACTGAGCATGGAAAATACTGCCACAGCAGGACGTCACATTACACAGCTTGGGTTCTTATTGCATATTTTGGGTGCTTCTTGAATGATGTTTTAAAATATGATAGTGACTACCAGTAGGCATTTACATTGTTAAGATTTGAAACAAATGCTTTCCAGGACTGTTTAAAGTTTCTGGGTCATTTTTAGAAAGGAATATCCTGAGGCAACAGAATAAACTGCTAAAAAGCATTTACTGTTTGCTACTACACATCTTCCTGACTCAGGATTTTCTTAGCACAGAAAAATGATTTGTTGCTGAGACTAATGAATCTAAAAATATTACCAATAACCCTCTTCTTCATATTATCATATATACTGCTTCACCTATTCCTTCACCCATTCCTCTTCATAATGCAATTTATAATAGATACGCGTACACACAAAATGCCTAAGAACACGTACTCACACAGTTTGTAAGAGATGGTGTTAAATAGTGTCGTGGTAGGAAAAAGAGCCAAGCCATGGAATTATAGGGTCCAACCACTGCAGCTGGAAGTCAGAGGGCTTGGGTGGTACACACATGATGTAGAAACAGATGGATTCATGGAATCTTAGTAACAAGATCCTTCAAAAGGGTTTGTTCTTGGGTTTCTCCTTGGGACAATTTGATGATTAGGAACATCTCTGCTAGGAGCCATCTGCTGTTGAGCTTTCTCTCCAGTCTGCTTTGTGAGTACTTTACAAAGGCCACCAAGCAAAAGAAGAGCTAATTCTTCGTTGGCTGCATCCCACTGGCAATGCGATCGGTCTGACTTTCTGATTTTACCAGTACAGCACAGAAGGAGCTCAACAAACATTGTACAATGAAAGGCAAAATGTACCATGTGTCTCAGTGTTCTCAAAGTTCAGCAATTGGGTGTCTTTTCACTTGAAGTTCCCCAGTAATTTCATTGTTTTGTTCCTTGCTGGAGGTCTGTTTGTCCTATGCTGACTCATTTGTTACTTCTATCAAGAAGGCACCCATTGCTATTCCAGCAAGTACCACATTGCTGGAAGCATGGAAGTGTCCAGAAAGGAGGAAGGATCCTCCTCCTACTCCACACCACACAAATGTCTTCATGCACTCATGTGCCCACCTCACACGTAAGTATGAAGGGAAAAGATATAAGGAACATGATTGTATTTGTATTGTGTTGAACAAGTTATTTGTCCTTTTGTACATCTGAATTTCATCTATAACAAGAAACAATAAGACTTATTTCTATAAAGTCCAAGCAATAAGCTCTGACATAGTTCTCTAGAGAGTAAAGCACTGGTGACAGGTAGTTAACGTCTTTTAGGTGTTATGGAAAACATGAAAGAAAAATCAGATTAGAAAGAAATCAAGGAAACAAAGACAGAAGGAGAAAGAAAGAAAGAAAGAAAGAAAGAAAGAAAGAAAGAAAGAAAGAAAGAAAGAAAGAAAGAAAGAAAGAAAGAAAGAAAGAAAGAAAGAAAGAAAGAAAAGACATTTAACTCTCGCGGGTAAGAGAATGCTCCAGGTATTGGCTCCACAGCCGTGTTCTGAAAGTCCCGGCATTAACTTTTATGTCTCTATGCATTGATTTATCTCCGGGTCAGAGAAGGGAATGCTTACAGAGAGTCTTTTGGGGACAGTCCTTAGGTTTTATTTTCCACAACATGTAAGAAAATGGGTCCAGGAAGGCGAGTGTCTGAGTCTCTGGAGTAATCGCGACCTCGCCTTTCTCTGCCGCTCAGTCACAAGGCCCAGTCTGTGCAGAGACGGAAAGGACGGAGCCTCCAGCTCCTGCTCTCTCTGCCGCTGCTCTACCGCTCTGCTGGTCTGGTACAGCGGTCCTGCCCGCTGGCCTGCAATGTTTCTGAGTTCTCTTTCTTGTATGTCTTTTCTAACGCGTGGAGCAAAGACCGAGTGGAGTACAGCAAATAGTATCCGTGTAATGTCACCTCATCGGGTAAGGAAATATATCCCAGAAAAATCTCAGCACATTCTCCGCATAGCTTACTGGCCAGTACTGGGTCCTGTGCTCATTCCTGGAACAAGTGATGTCAAAGAAACCTCCCCTGCCATTTTTAGTTTAGCTGAAATGAGTAGATCATGTTGGAATGGAAACGAAGTAGTATCTGATTACAGTGTCTGCTGCGTGAGAAGATCGGCAGCAACATCTCAGTCACGCCCATCGACACGGACACCTGCCAAGCTCCAGCCATGGCTGGACAGGGAAAAAAAAATGAATGAACAAGACTATTGCCGATATCTTCGCCCTCAGAATCCGGTGGCAATGACAGATTTATAAACCTAAAGGTTCATAGAACTATATAAGAGAAAATAATGGTTAACAATTAAGCATTAAATATTGCCTTAAAGTATTTTTGTATCAAATTGGTGTCAAATTTGACTATCTTGTGGTTGTATTATTGCCCTTTTTTCCTATCTTGATAGTATATTAAATTTCGAATATTTTTATATAGTTACTAACATAAAATTAATACATGTAAATGTTAAGTAATGTATGTAACAAAATTATTGGTATTTATATGAACAGGTAAAGCAAATTTAGCTGCTATTAAAGCAACTAACAAATGTGTGAGCAATAATCATTGTACATTACAATTAAAAAGACTAAAATAATCAAGGGAGGGCCTTACATTTCTAATCATCTCAGAATATGAGATAAATTGTATGGGAAAATAGTACATCTGAGAAAAATCTTCCAAATCAGGAATGAATATACTAGACAGGAAATAACTAGTTGTGCTTTGAGTAAACTTGGAATTTTTCTGCCAATAAAATAGGGGAGGGGCTAGATAGCCTTCTCAAACCTGTCAATGTAAGATCTGAGGTTTTACTGTAAGTTATGATATTCTTTTGCCTCCTAGATAGTTTCTTTCGAAAACATTAGCTGATAAATCATATTATTTTAAAGAGAGAGGAAAAGAGTTAAAAAGAATATACATACTACATGTTGCATTTATTGATCAGCAATCCTACAAAATAAAATTGAGCCTTATAATGTGCATGAATTTTACACGCTTAACCTTCTCTTCCCTCAGACAAACACATATTTTGGACTTAATATGTGAACACTTTTTTCTTGCACTGCATTTCCCTTAATATTTATTTTTTACCTTGACTTTCTTAGTTAATTTGCCAGAACAGGAAATGCAAGACTCAGAAGTGGTATCGGAAGGAACCCAAAAACCCATGGAATGTTTGGAAAACTAGCACCACATCGTCATTCAAATAGAACACTATTTCCAAAGCTTTTGGGGCTTGGAAATAAAATTAATCAACAATAAGCAAATGAATCTAGCAAAAGACTATCCTAAGATCTGTATGGAACCAGAAAAGACACCCAGAATAGCAAAAGCAAACCTGAGCAACAAAAACACCAGTCTTCTTAGGATCCCATCCCCGCATGGCTCCTAACCACAGGTGAAGGATTCCAAACGGAAACAATATCCCGGATGCGCCGCACCTGGCATTCTGCCCGTCCACAGCACAGGCCGGTCAGGGAGATGAGTGAACGCCACCTTCAGCTGAGGAGGTGCTGGCCAGCGGAGGAGCAGGAGAAATCACCAAGCAGTCCTCCAGCCTTAATGGTGTCCAGCAGGGAGGTAAGATTACACCTCTGACTGTAAATGGTTCTGCAAAATTGTCTCGATTTACAGAAAGTGTTGCTTTTTTAAAACTACCTTCAGAGAAAGTCACTTGGTTGAAAGAAAATTAGTTAATATCCACTCTTCTAGTTAAGGATGCACTCATCAGTCAAGGGCAGTCTGGGCCAAGGTCAAATGTGTAAGTCATTAACCAGCCCAGCTCGCACTTGTTGTGATGGGTACTGGCTTACCAGGCAGGACATTACTGCCAACCACAACACTGACCTGAGAGACTGTGAAATCTGTAAACAAGCACCCTTAATTTATTCTTTCAAGAAGTATTTATTGGAAATATGGGCAAATGTTATAAAAAGTTGTGATAGAAAAATGAGATGTGATCCTGACTTTTAAATACCTATAACCAACATGTTGCCCACAAGAGGTGATCAACAAACTCTGAACTGAATCAGAGGAGTCAATAAATGTGCCTGGAATGACTACAAACATTAAAATAACAAATGTTGTGGAAGTGTAGTAACTGCAGGTACAAATAGAAGTTGAAATCTACAGGGATACTTCAGATTTTCACTCTGGAGGTTAGATATGGCTCAGAAATGCAGAGTTGAGAAAGGAGAAATTCGAGGCAGAGGAATTACTCTGAGTAAGAGTACAGCACAAAATTGAGGAGCAGTGTGTTTGGAGGAAATTGGTGGAAACTATTCCTGTGTGGTTTAAATGGTATGTTTTTGGAAATAGAAATTAATGTGGAAGGAAAGGTTGTAGCCACACTGAGGTTGTAAGGGTTTCAAATTCAGGTTTCATCCATAAGCAATGAGTAACTTCTGAAGAGAACAGATGTGAGTTGTTTTACAATTATTACTCTATCATAGGTACATATGAATAAGCATTTTCATAATTTAACACACTGCCAAGCAATACAGTAATAAGACTAGATTTCTAGGATTTTTCAAAGTTGGAGGAAAAACTATAAATAATGTAGTCATGTGTCACTTAGCAATGAGCACACACTGTCATCCTTAGGTGAGTATGTAATTGTGTGATACTCTAAAGGAAACTTACACAATCCTAGCTGGCTCTGCCCATTACTCCTGGGCTACAGCCCTGTGCACTGAACACAGTAGGCAACTCTATCACAAGGGTGAGTGTTTGTGTATGTAAACACATCTAAATGCTAGCAAAGGTGTAATAGGCAATAGGAATCCTTCAGTTCCACTTTAACTTTATTGGACCACCATAGTGTGTGCTGTCTGACACTCTTACCAATATCACCACTTGAATAAAAACCAGGGAGGGGCAGGGATGAATTTAGGGGCCAAGCACTTGCCTGATACACATGAGGCTCTGGATTTGATTGCCATCACTACGAAATGAAATAGAATAGTAAACAACAAGGAAACAGCATAGATGTGACCCAGGTAGGAGAATGTTCAACCCCTCATTAACTGGAGTAGTTTCCCATCCAGTGTTTAATCTGAGAGGTCTACTTGTACTTAGAGAAAACAATTGAGTACTTTGTATGTTTTTTATTCTTTCAAATCCCACGTCTAACAGCAAATCTTGGAAACCACGATATTCCTGTCAGACTTAATGTTTATAAAAGCTACATAAAATGGAGACTGTAAAATGGAAAATAGCATACTACTTCCTTTCAAATTATGCCCAGATGCAAGCCGTGTATACATTTTAAATTCCGCACTTGAATGCCATGTTTTCTATCAACATTATTTTCTAATGTGCTTGTGAAAAATTGGGTCAGCATCACTGAACTTGGCTATAAATTGGGAAGGGATTTAAAACAGTAATTAGAGTGTTATTACATGAATGAACCTCGCAATTTTATCATTATTCCTCCTATTAGCTGGCAATTAACACTGTATGTAATTGCACGGTTCAGTCCGGATGGCGCTGGATGGGAATGGCGAAGGAAGGGAATGGAAGTGTGAACACAGAGAACTGAGAGTCCGTTAGTGACTCACTCAGTAGTTCTGTGATTACAAGTGTTTGAGGATAATCTAGTGTCATAATGGACTACCTACTCAAAAGTCTAAAGGGATTGGTTTCTGGTTAAAAATTCAGTTGCGTTTAACAAATAAGTGATTGAGAATCCGTCACATGCTTGAAAGGAATTAGAAACTGTTTACACCGTGAAATAAGACAAATATTATCCCTGACCTCAAGAATCATGCCATGTGATGCTGCTCGTTGAGTTACAGAAGGGCGGCGCGTGTTTCACAGGGAGAAGCAGTAGCAGAGGTGCCACTGGAGTTTGTACAAATAGCGTCTTGTCACACTCAAAGGTCAAGGAAAACAGCATGAAAAAAATGACATTTAAACTGAGGTTAAAAATAAGTAGAATTTAGAATGAAGAGTAGTGCCAAGAAAAAAGATTAAAAGTCTAAAGACATAATAGGTTACTACATAGGAGGTTTAAATTACAAAGGTAAACAGTATCGTACATATTACTTCAGCAGTCGTCCATTTCTTCCCTTTCTGCATCTGTGTGCATCTCCTAGGCGGCGACCTGTCTGTTCTAGCAATATTGTTCTGCTGCTATGAGGAATCAGATCTGCATCCTTGACTTTAAACCTGGAACTCCTGCCTCCTAAACAATGTATTACTCAACGACTCTTCTACGATGTCTGATATGTGTATCAAATTTAACCTGAAACTAACCAAGATTTTAATTTCCCAGCACTCCTCATCACAGTAAATACCACTTTCATCCATTTCTATTGTCGGGAGAAAATAAAGTAGAATAGAAATTAGAGGAATCGTCTCTTCATTTCGCCTCACACTGTGTATGTAGTCCACCCATGTGTTGGAGCCTCAAAATAGAATTTAAATCTGACAACGAGTCACTGCCCGTCTTGGGGCTATTGCACTTTAAGCCACCTCCCTCTCTCTTCTAGAGGGTCTAAGTAGCCCTCTGCCGGTGTCCCGGATGTAATTCTGTCCCCCAGCACATTCTGAATCTTTCTGTAAAGTGGAAGTCACGTCATGAAAGTCTCCCTCCCGTTCAGACCCTACAGGATGCCTCATCCCTCTCTGAACAGGGCTGAGCGCTCCGCCCCGCGGTGGCCCCTTCCTCGGCCTCCGCCCTGAGCTTCCGCCTCAGCCATTGTCTTTCCTGAAACGCCTGCTCCTGGCTCACGATCCCAGAATGCTCTGCGATTCTCTGGAGAACTATCCTCATCCTCTGTTTTCCATGTTACTTCTGTCTTGTTCATCATTCATTCGCCAGTACATAAAATAGTCACAGACACACAATAGATTCTCAGTGAATATCTTTTATTATTCATGAACAAATAAATATTATACCTGAACAAATAAAGTCAGCTGGTAATAATTCCAGTTGGACCCTCATTATAATTCAAGAAAGAAAAAATGGTACCATCTCCACTGGTATGTTAATTGCCTAGTTGACTAACCAATGTCTTTATTCCCTTACTCGACAAATATTTATAGATCTGCTATGTGTTCTATGCAAATAAGAACTTTAAGTATTTTAATGAAAATATAATCTTTACTCTGATGATGCACATGTAAAATCGGAAGATGGATGAGTAAACAATTGCGATATTATACAACAGGAGTGTCTTGGGAGCCTTTAAGAATGTCACCTCTAGGAAGCTTGGAAGGTCAGAAAAGACAAATAAGAGGCTGCAAGTGGTTGTTCTGCTCGCCAGACGGCCTGAGAGGTTCTTGTTGAATGTCTTCGATGAGGAAAGAGACACTTCCAGGAATTGCTTGAACGTGATTTGGGCCTAGACTGGCCCTTACTCTGACCACAGAAGGGTTCCAGCCAAAGGAAAATGAGGAGCTATATGAAAATGAACACAAGGATGGGAGGCAAAGGGGAGGCAGAGAGGAAAATGGCAGCAAAACAAGTGATGACAACAGTCACAACCAGCAGGTATCGCATTGGATTTAATTCTCACGCTGAGAATCCATCCTTTATTTCGGTCGTTATTTTTTCAGTGAGCATCTTTTAATTGCATAATTATGTAAAAATTCCTCATTCCAAGGCAAATTTTGGTTATAAAATACCTGTAGATGACTCTCTTAGCTGGAAAAGGAGGGAATGCCCCTGTTACCATACTCAAGCAGAATTCAGTGCTTTCCTCACTCCTGGTTAACCTATGCCAAGATGCTTACCAGCACCACTGCTGTGTGTTGTGCAATAAAAAATAATAGTGACTTGATTGTTCTGGCCTCTTGCTTTTCCATTTCTGCATAATGGAAAAGTTTTAAAAACTATCTCCTTCTGACGGCTCTGCCAGGAAACAGAGAAACCTAAATAAATGAGGACTTGGTACTTAAAGCCACAGAAAGCTTTGCCATTTCGAACGAAAACAAAAGTTTGAAAACTGGACTGTGTAACTCATGTAAACTGAATCGCCTCGTTTTAGTTGACGCTGAAGAAAGAAAGAGGAAAAACCTTCATGTGAGTGGCCATCCAGCGTCCAGTGTAAGATGAAGAGTTACGGTGTCCATCTGTTCCGTTTATTGCTCTGTGCCTGTGAGCTTCAGTCTCTGCTAGAAAATTAAGTTGTGGTTGCTGACGGACTGCCTGAAACTTTGTAAGAAATGCCTGTCGACAGGGAAGACTCACCCCAAGCGGGTGGTACAGTGTTATCAGGGGTCTACCCAATGTTATTAGCCATGGAGTGCTGAAATTCAGCTGACATGTGTGACTTGCAATCAAAATTAGAGCAAGTGCCTGCACTAAAATTTTGCAATTTTTCTCTAGGAACATGTTCAATATACGAACCTAGATGATTTGTGTTCAACAGGCAGTATAAGCTAATACACTTATAAATACTCTCTTTGTTATAATCATTCATGAATGAAAAGTTGTGTGGGCTACACAAACTCACCAGGACTCCTTGTAAGGTTTGTCCCCTTGAGCACTGCTGGTACTAACAATAGTAACCATAAGACTGTGTGTGTGAGTTGCCACTTATTAGTTGCCACTTGTTGAGGGACTAAATGTCTAGGGCATCATACTACATATATTATCTCATTTTATCCCAAAACCCTGTAAAGAAGAAACAATACCCATGTTATAGATGAGAAAACTAAAGCCAAGAAAAGCTGAATGTTTACTCAGGGCTCCACATTTAATACTAAAATATGATCATATATAAATTTTTCTGATTTTCAATTTTCTGTAGGTTACCATTTCTGGGCTTTGCCTTCCCCATTTATATGATCAAGAAAAGTGAATTGTAGTAGACAATTTTGAAGGAATTTGAACATTAGAGTTTAATAATTCTCTTCCTTTTTGGTACATACACACATCCTTGGTCTTTCAACAGAGCAAACATGAGCTTAAATTTCCTAAGCAAGTTTGACTCAAGATACAACCACATGATGAAATGTTTCGTTCAATAAACTGACAACATAGATGCCATTTGTAAAAAGAGCAAACAATTACTTTAATTTAGACTGTAAAGGGATGAACATAATTTCCATGTGTGGGTATATTGCTGTAGGCCTCCCCTGAGGCTTATTTGTGAGTTCATTTTGCTTTTAAAATAGCAACATTACGTGTCATTGTTGCTTATTTTAGAGGCACATTTCACGGAGAATAAAAGAAAATGCTGCACTGTTACTGTTAGCTACTATTATTAGCTTATATATAAGCTAGTATTATGTAGTTTATGCCTATAATATAATGGGATTAATTAAGCAATATGTTTTATGTTTTGTTTTACTTTCCACTGTAATTTTATTCGACCTTACATCTGAAGATTTCCTTTCTCAAGAATTTTCACTATTTTGTCTGTCTTATATTATTCAGTTTCTTGAACACACAGGTACTTGTCTGTGCTAGCTATTGCTTTAGCTATTGGGCAAGAGCAATAAATAAGCAAGGAGGTTTTTTTAATAGAACTTATATTCAAATTAATAAATGCTCACTTTTTAAAGCAGTTTGATTATATTACCCAGAAGTTCTGCCTCTTCCATAAAATATTTCTTGAGAAATCAGCTCATTTTTATCTTGCATTCCTTGCAAACATTTATACTCTGTTTTAATGACAGCATTTAAAAGACCAAAGTTTTATACAATCTGAAAAGAAACCAGAACACAATGAGAGCATTTAAATATGCTAATGTCATTTATTTTCTAGGTTCAAGGCTAAACTCTTCAATTAAATAAATGCTCTCAGGGTGAGATCTTAGGTAAGATCATATCCTCCTTAGCAGGTGACAAAATTCCACATACTTCCTTGGAATTTTATATATTTCTTTAAAAGTGATAGAGAAAATTATTCTGTTGAATTGAAAAGTAGTTGCATTTCAATTTTAATACCATCTAATTAAACTTGAACAAATCTACACAAATCCCTACCAATAATTTTTGTGAGTACTAATTTTCTCTCACCATAACTACCAGTAACTATTAATAAATTTTTATATTTCCTAACATTATGAGAAGAGAAAATCATTGTTTTAATTTGCATTTCCCTAATTACTTTTCACATGTTTTATTAGGTATTTTTATTTCTTCTATGTATTTCCTACTTTCATCTTTCTCCTTTTTTCTGTCATTGGAATGTCTGTAGTTTACTTGTTGATTTCAAGGTCTTTACTGATTTTATATTTTAATTCTTTGAGATGCACACTGTGAGTACCACGCATGGCCTGCAACTTGCTATGTCTCCTGTCGGTGCAGGGAGGCTTCCTCAGCCTTTCTCTGTGAACACAGTTTGCACTCGAAGCACTCCAGGACCAAACAGCTTGCTGTATCCATTTGCTCAGACCGAGGAACTTCCACCGTGCACTTTATGGGGTTATTGATGTCTTTTAAACATCATTCCCGATCAGTTACGTAGGACAAACACCTGCCATAGCTTGGATGTTGAACGTCCCCCAAGCGTCCCAAATGTCCATGTTGCCCAGGTGGTGCTGTGGGTGATAGTGGAAGCACAGGAGGGGTGGCTTGTGGAAGGTCCTCTGAGACCCCTTCCCTTCCTTCTCGGTTTTGGCTCCTGCCTTCTAAGATAAGCAGTAGTGCTCCACCACTCACTCCTACCATGGTGTGCTTGCCCAGGAGCCCAAAGTTTGGGGACCACTTGATGATGAGCCAGACCCTCTGAAGCGCGGAGCCAAAGTCATCTTCTCCCTTTCTAACTTCATCACCTCAGTGTTCTTCTACAGTGACTGAGAGCTGAATAACCCAGCATCCTCTTGCACAGATTAAACAGAGGGAGAGCATATTCATTTCAGAAGCCCATTTTTGGATTGGGTCTTTAAATTTGGGAGCTTTGATTTTTTTGAGTTCTTTGTATATTCTAGATGTTAGACCTTTGTCTGATGGACAGCTGGCAAAATTTTCTCCCAGTCTGTAGGTTTTTGCCCTGCTGTATTAGTGATTTCTCCTGCTGTGCAAAAGCCCTTCAAAAGGATGTGGTCCCAAGCACTGATTCTTTGTATTGTTTCCTGTGCAGTCTGGTTCTGTTCATAAATTTTTCCCCTACCCCTATGTCTTCGAGAGTTCTTCTAGTCTATTCTCTAGTAGATTTAGTGTTTCTGTTTTAATGTTTAAACATTTCTCAAAGAAATAAAAATGGCAAATAAATACATAAAAAAGTGTTCAACATCACTAGTCATTGAAGAGACACAAATCAAAATAACATTAAGCTTCCATCTCCAGAAAGGATGGCGATTATCAAAAAATTAAGCAATAACAAATGCTGGCAGGGCTATAGGGAAAAAGGAACCCTCCTCCACTGTTGATGGGAATGTAGACTGGTCCAGCCACTGTGTAAATCAGTGTGGAGATTCCTCAGAAAACTACAACTAAAGGGTCCATTTGACCCAGCTATTCCTCTACTGGGTATCTTCCCAGAAGAATTAAAATCATCATACCACAGTGATATATGCACAACCATGTTCATAGCAACACAATTTGTAATAGCTAAGTCTTTGAAACAACCTAAATGCCCAACAACTAATGAATGGCTAAAGAAGATGAGGTTTTTCTACACCGTGGAGTACTACTCTGGCATAAAAAAGGATAAATAAGAGACATTTGTAGGTAAATGGATGTACCTTAAGGATGTATTCTTAAGTGAAATAAATCAGACACTCAAGAGTACATATTAAATTGTTTCTCTGATATGAGAAACCATAAGTGTAAATAAGGACAAAGAGGTGTAATAGATATTATATAAAAGAGAGTGGAACTAGAAAGGGGGAAGGGGGAAGAGTAGGAAGGGAAAAAGGAAAGAAAGAGGAAAAGGAAAAATGGAAAAATATAAATAAACCTGCTGTAAATAGGGAAGAGGGGAGCAAAAGGGAGGGGTGGGGAACGGGGGAAAACCAAGATAAATCATGTACAGGTACAAAGTAACCATGATGAGTGTGATCATTATGTGTACAATGTACCAATACATGCTCTTGGTTAAAAAAAAAAAAAAAAAGATGGAGAGTTTTCTCTTTTGTTCAGATCAACTTTGAGAAGAGCATTGAATGTTCTCTAAGCTGAAGAGCACCACGTCTTACCTCCACTCTAGGTCCAGTTGTCAAAATGACCATTTAGAAGGGTTCTTCTGCCATACGTGGCGAAGGCATTATTACATTTGAAGAAGCTCCTGAACTGCTAAGTTCTTTACCAGTGCATCTTTAGAATTGAATTGCTAGCTCCTAATCCCCACCCAGCCTGTCCTGTGGGAGAGATCATAAGACAGAGTGTCTTCTATTCTTCTCTGTTGATGCCCAGTCAATGCAATTCTCTACCTCAGCACAGCGAAACTCCACTTCTGCCTGTTCCCACACAGCCTCACACGGCGTTTCTGTGCAAAGACCTTCCCTCCTCAGATCCGGCCAGGGAGGACAGAGTGGGTCCCCCGGGTGGAGCGCGTGTCCCCTCTCCTTGTCCAAAGCAGTGTGGTTTGTGCTCAGTTTCCCAAATTTGATTCTAATACAATTTTCCTGTTCTTTCCTTCTCTTCCTTCCCTCTTTCCATCTTCCCTCTTTCCTTCTTCCTTCCCTTCTTTCTTCCCTCCTTTCTTCCTCCCTTCCTCCCTTCCTCCCTTCCTCCTTTCCTCCCTTCCTCCCTTCCTCCCTTCCTCCCTTCCTTCCTTCTTTTCTGTCACAGAAATCTGGATGAAACTCATATTTTCCCCATACAGCACTGAGCAGGCAACCAAAAGAAGCTCCTTAACAGTCCAAAATATGAGCCACGCTGGCCCGGAGAGAAAGCTCACAGAAGCTAGCTGTGCCCCACCACACACCTCCTGCCACATGTGCACATCTGTCTAAAGCTCCTCTCACAATAACAAAAGTCACTTTATGTCTCATTCACCTGGGGAGTTGGCCATAGCACCCCTTCAGTGGTGGTGGTCACTCTACAGTACTTTTGGGGATCACGTTGGAAACTCATGGACAAAACAACCAAGCTTTAGTACATATTCTACATGACAACTTCCATTTTGGTTTTAACGCTAGCTTCTTTTATATAGTGTTCAAATTTATTTATTGTTTTTCTCTGTCTAATCTCGTCTCTTTTTTTTTTTCTTAGAACCATCAGAATTTGGCCCTCATTATCACGGTTTTCATGGTGACAAAAATCAGGTTGATATTTATTCTGACCCAGAAATTACTGAGAATCTGTTTTTGAAAGTAAGTTAGTATGACGTTATTTTTATTTTTCAGGTACTGAGACATGGGACCAATTAGTTTCCCTGTTGCTGTTTAGAGACCCAAGTCCATGGGCTCATGGAGAATGGATATACATCTGGTTACCCTAGAGAAGGGACACTTAATCATTCTATTATTGAAGTGGCAAATTCTGTCTTTATTTTAAAGGTCATGAGTTCATGTTGCTTATTGTGATGTTTCCATTTGAATTTCACTTCAGAAAATTCTATTTTAACTTCATCTAATATGATTTAAGTATTTCTTGTTTAGAATTAACACGGTATGATTAAATGTGCTATATATTGTTACACTACAGCATGTTATAAATTCCACTATTGAATGCTAATTTTCAGAGTGGAGTTTTCTTTATTTGATCTCTTTCCTAAGCTTTCTGGAATTTTTCAAAATGGTACAAGTTCTCATGACCTTTGTCATATGCAACATAGAAAACTTCACTAATTTCACTCAGCTAGGAGGTAACGGTCTGTTTCCATGGTCTCCGAGGTTGTATCACAGACTTGCAGAGCTTAGTGATTACTTTAAGATGCTGCAGAATGTGTCTCTCCTACCTCAGTAGTGTCCTCAGTGGCATTTGACCAGGCCTTGTTGTGTGGTAAAGAGGAAGATACTTTCTGTGCAACAGTGACCCAAACTGAAGCCAAGTGAAAACAATCCAAATCAAATGTGAGGTTCTCATAGGGGGAAGGAAAGATGTAGGAAGAATTAGGAGACTGAATTCTGGTAGAAACCCTTGTAGATTTTATTCCTTTTTTAAAATGTATTACATTACTAAGCTCTGTGGCATAGCTTCATACCTGTTGTGCTGTGTTTCTACTCACACCGCCCTTGCTGCTGCCGTGGCAATGACACACCCCCAGCCAGTGCGTCTCACCAGTGACTGCAGGGCTCACCTACTTTAGAATGGGTCTTGGGCACCGCATGCTTATTTATTTGTTTCTTTGTTAGCAGGATGCCTGCTGCCCCACTCAATCATGAGTGTGATTGCAAGCCTGTGCAGGAAAGATCTTGTCTCCTGTTGCCCCTTCTGCCCCAGCGCCTACTACGGTATGGACGCACATTCAGTGCTCAGAAAGTTATCTGTGAATGAATGAATGAATGTGTGGTGACCCTGTGCTCCACTCTCAGTGGCTTCTAATCCCACCCTCATGACCCCAAATGTCAGGCCATACTCATACCATGTCGGTCTCTCAATAGTCTCTACAAGGAAGAAAGATGCCGTCCCTCTATGCCTCCCCAATCAGTCCTGTTACCAGTTCGACTGCAGGGAACGTCCAGGTTTCCATTATAGTGTAAGCATACTTTTCAGTGTGTAGTAATACATACTAAGTTAGGTGCTTGTCATTTGGCGAGTTCTAGACAGGAGGATTGTGCTAAGCTCTTGTTGATAGAGATGGGAAGGTATCTGGCTCTTGTGTTAGTCAACATGGTTGGACTGGATACGTGTGAATGTCAGGAATGTGCAACTCAATTCATTTCAAGAAAAATGATTGCAGGTCTGTGATGTCCCAGACAAGGTCCAGGATTTTGAGTTACACTGAAGGAACAGCAGGAACCCTGCTTTGAATGAGTTCTTACATCTTGTTTTACAAAATCTTTGGAGCAAATAAAAATATTTTTTGGACAAAGAAATTTTGTATTTTTATCATTCTCATTCAAATGAAGTTTATATTCTGTAGGATATTCTACTTTGTTTACAGATAAAGATATGTTGTCCTTTGGAAAAAGAACTTTGTTTCACAGTGTCTAAGGTCAAATAAGACCTTATCAAAATCAAATAAGATTTTTCTTGGTGTTACAAGGTAGAGTAGAGAAATTTCATATTTAGTTCTTGATGTGCCATCTGGGACATATTAAAACTCAATCACATACCATTTACTCACTCCATCTACTGTGAAAAGTTTATTTACAAGGTCTTAGAGTTTAACAAGACTTTCAGAATCTACTCTGACTTTCAGAATCAAATTCTGACAAGTGCCCTCAGAATTTCTAGAAAGGTGAAGTCCAGTTTAGGCTTATGAGTGGGACAAACTTCCTCAAAGCTGTATTACATTAGATGACAAACTTCTAATGGAAGAAGGTGAAGGCCCAAATCTGGATATACTGTGGACCACCTTCTAGAAAATAGGAAAAAATTTGTGGAAGAACAATATGTATGTGGATAAAATCAAAGAACTACTTGACAATAATTATTAATGCTACAAATGTATTTTAATATAAGAAACTCAGGAAAATTCAATGTGATTTTCTAAAGGAATTTTCAAAGTTTTATTTCCATATATAATAAAAAATGTCCAATGCTATTAGTTTTCTGAGATATATTTACTATAACTCCTCCACCAATAATGTGTCATAGACTTTGATAATGAGCATGTATCAACAGGGCATATGTGTGGTCAAAAAGCCTTTTTTCCAGAAATTAAAATTCTTAAAGCTCAGAGATAGCCTTTTAAGGACTATTAGATGAATGACATTTGTTCGTATGAATCTTGCTCTTTTTCTATGCTTAGCACTAAACAAATACCAGTTGAAATGGAATGGAAATCAAGCTCATTAACATCTATTCTGGGTAGTGAGTTTCCCAGACACAATACTTCCAATGAGCAGTGTTCTAGTTAAAAGTGAATAAAAGAATCCTGTATTTTTATAAATCTCATCAAGATCATTAGAGGAATACAAATGTACAGCATTACTTTTCCTGTTTTCTTCTGTTGCAAAATAAAGCCACTCAATATCAGTCATTTAACAGTGGTTCCTGCATTAGGCCTGCAGATCCTATGGCTGAGGAGCGCGCGGAGACCGGAGCAAAGACGGCTGTGTCCACTCCACAGCGACGTGACCATTATCAGCCACAGGCTGAGCAGCAGCAGGTTTTTCCTGCCCAGCACCTGGGTGGGACTGAGATCCTGACCCAGCTCACTGTGCACTATGTTGCTCGCTGTGTCCGTGGCACAGCCTCTGGGCTCCAAGAGGGAGTGGCTGGCTTATCAGCCGGGACTCAGCCACAACTGATGGAAGCTACCCAGTATTTTCTGCCCTACCATGGAAGGCTCACAACACCTCGTCCTACGCTTTACTGGTCAGACAGCAGCACAAATTTGCTCTTACAGAAGGGCCCACGGATGAAAGAAATCTGCCACAATCACATATTTTCTTTCTTAACTTTCCCCCGTAGATCACTTGGTTAATCCACTCCTGCATTTCTAGGGAAAGAATCCCCTAAACTCTTGTTCATTTTAGTAATTTTTGCTAGATATGAGCAGTTCAACAAGCCTCTCCATAAACACTCCTTGAGAAGTATTTATTTTCATAAAGCTTACATTTCTATTCGACTATAATTTTCCCTATTCAAATTAGTTCTGACATTCTTAGAAATGTGTATGTTCTTTGAAATTGATCACTGCTATGGTTTAGATCAAAAACAACCCCCAAAACTCTCATGTGTACAGGGGCAGCGCTTGTGAAAGGCGATTGGGTCACAGGGGCCTAGGAGCTGCACGTGCTGTTAGGAGGTGGGGCCTGGTCAAAAGAGGCAGTCAGTGCAGAGCGGCACCAGCAGGGAGGCGCATCTCCCTCCCTCGCGGCTCCTCCTTTCTCTCGCTGCTTCCTGCCGCCACAGGAGCAGCTTTCCTCCACCAGGCCCCTTCATCCATCCCATGTCTGCCTTTGTGCCAGCCCACCAGGGACTGTAACCATGAACCAAAACAAACCACCTCCTTTAGGTTTTGGGTGTTGGGCACTGTGTCTCAGTGGTGAGGAAAGTGGCTAAGACAATCACACACTGAAGTTTACAAACTAGTACAATTGAAGCATTTCAAATGGATTTTCTCTTTCCCTCTGAAACCAAAATTCATATTGTACAGGGAAAGGGTAGTATTGTATCTATTAAATGGCAAAATGAAAAGAAATGAAGAGCATAAATCATGAGTTCCATTGTCTCTAAAAGAAACTGAAGTCATCATTTATATTAAGAACTTTAGAGATTAATTTTAAAACACAGCACTCTGACACAAGAGGCAAAAGTTAACTGGAGGCTATCCAAACTCACATATGCCACAGTCCAGCCTCACACATGCTACCCAGTGTGTTGGGTGGACCAGCTAAGCCCAAGTCTCCAGGCTGGATTAATGTGGCCCCCTGGCTGAAAATGCCCATCATTGCTGATGGAAGCAAAGGAAATCTTCTTTGAGAAACATAGTGTGATACTAGAGTCAAATTCTCTATACAAATGATTTTTTAAAAATTTTAACATAAAATACATGAAAGGTAATGAAGCACAAAAGAAAATAAAATTAAATAGAAGAAAAATAGCCAGTAGAAAGAATTCACAAGAAATTTGAGACTTGCAGATGCAATGGAATTAAAGAGCTAGATTAAAACACACATGCGAACAACAACTTAGCTTGCTATGTTTATAACAAAGTGACCCGTGCTTATCTCAATAAAAGGACAGTAAAAGGGCATATAAAATTCAATAGTATGATTTTGTTTAAAGTGTAAGTAAAAATCGAAAGAAATATTCTTAATTTAATAGAAAATACAAGTGGGGGAATAAGCTTGTTACTTACTGGGGAAAGTGTAAATTCTGTTTAAATAAACAGAAAATTGCATTTGACTTTATTAAACCACATGTAAATCTATATCTCAGATTTTAAATGTTTAGCTTAAAAAAATGAGATTTAAGGCACTTATTGCCTTAAATTACACAACACAGTATACGGACTTTGAATTCTGGTGAAGTCAATGAGTGAGTGTGTGTGTGCATGTGTGTGTGTGAGAGAGAGAGAGAGAGAGAAAACACCAGGGACTTCTCAATTTCATCAAATATTTGATGACATTAAAATATTTTTATAACCTTATGTATCTTAATGATATAATAGTTTAAAGAAAAAAACCCTTAAATTATAATAATAGTCATAGAGTAAATTTTATGCCTTATATTCATTTCAAAATAATTTAAAAAGAGAGAGAAAATATGTAAATGAACCAGACTGAAATTGAATGATGTTTATTATTTATAAGTACCCACTATGCCTTTTCTAATTTCATGGTTATTTTAAATTTTTAATGATTAAAATAAAAATAGACTCCTAGACACAGTATAGTGAATCTACAGTATTTATGTATTTCATAAGATTTCAAAGCAGTTAGAAAAAACAAATCATTTGCAGAAGAGTTAAAAGTATACTGAGAGCACTATGCAATACTGTATAAAATCCCAAGTATAAAATTATAAGAATATATATCAGAAGTATTAAAATAGAATTATAACTTATAAAATAGAGAAGGGGAAAAATGAATAGAGGAATAAAATATTGCAAAAGAAGACCATAAAAAGCAAAGAAGGGAAGGCAAAGAATAGCAGAGAAAATTTAGGGCAAATAAAAAATGCAAGTAACTGGCAATAGAGGTTTAGATATATTTATCATTATAATGAATACAAAGATACTTAATATACCAGTTTAAATACAACAACTGTACTCTGGATTTTCAAAAGTTAGTAAAAAGTCTTGAAGAAGAACCATGACTGAAGCATAAAATAATTGGAGTTTGAAAATGAAAGAATGGAAAAAATAACCTATAAAGCAAATACTAAAGAAATTTCGAATGTCTGTGGTAATGAGTTAGCTATTTACTATCAATTTTAAAATTTATTTTAACTTAAAAAGATGTTGTTAAGGGAAAAGAGTGCATTTATAATACATGAGTACTCCATATTAACAATTCTAAACTTCTGTGAATCAGTTAAAATATAAGGTAAAAATTAATATAGGATTAAAAAATATTATAACTAAGAAAGAAACTGACTTCTGTAATGAGAAATTTGAATATTCATTTCTCTATTACTTTTTAATACAGATTTAGTAGGTATGCTGCAATCTGAAATTAGTTTTATTTAGACTTATAACTGTTCCAGGGCTGGGGATTTAGCTCAGTGATTAGAGTGCTTGCCTGGCAAGCACAAGGGCCTGAGTTCGATCCCCAGCACTGGAAAAAAAAAAATGTATGATCTAGACTTATAACTGTTCCTGATTTTTTCTCATTTTCTCATCAAGAAATAGAAATTATATAATGAAATGATCTTCAAGGGCAATTCTAAAATTCTGTCACTTACTTGACCTTTGAAAAAGGAAGATACACAAAGGCAAATTTCTTTTGCCAAATTCAGAAATATTCCTTTTGAGTTATTTGAAAAACTATTTACAAATACATCTGCAAAAGTAGTTTTAAATGGCCAAGTTGCATTTGTCTCCATATGGAAGCCTTAATTGCTTACTTTTTCAACTTTAATCACTAATTGGCTTGTAGTTAAATAGCTCTTAGTATAGGGAATGCCATGTGCATATACTAGGAAGATACTAATTCTTTAAGCATGTGAAGAAGGAAAATCCTAAAATACATATCATTACACAACATTACCCAATTTAGGGCACATAACACAATGGACATGTACCATGGTATCAAATTAATATTTGTTAATCTCCATGTAAATAGATAACACTGATATCACAATGACAGTTTTAGACAAATCACTTAGGTCTTAACACTTAAGGTAATACTATGTAAATCATTTGAGTCAATTTACAACCAAATTAAAGACTTCCAGTTCAGACAAGATGTCATTGACTTATTTCTCCAAGTTACCCCCACTAAGTTTAACTCCTAGAGAGAGCACAAGATGTAACCCAAGGAAGACCCTAAAATGGGAAGAGGAAGATGGACTAATTGGAGATGCTAAGGCTGGAGAAAAAGTGTGGCAGGTGTCTTAGGCCTCCACTCACCAGCACAGAGCACCCAGGTCTACAGTCTCTGTGACCGCCAAGCCAGCATCCAGCGTTCCAGGAATGCGCATTCACATCTGATCAAGCAGGAGTTCTGCCCAACGAACAGCACCAGAAGGGGAATCAGTCACAGGAGTCAGCAGCCAGGGAAAACATTCTCCTTCTCCACTTACTCTGAGACTCTTTTTCCCTGTCTAAACAACATCCTCACACCAAAAATCAGGAAAATTGCTACTTGAATGACAATCAACTGATACCAACATCAAGGTAAATCATATAGAATTATCTGCCATAGTCATATCACAAAATGCTTCAAGAATCATTATCTTCAGAAAATAGAAAATCTTGGCAAAGAAATAAAGGCTATAAGAAATAAAGGTAAAACATTTATGAAGGAAATTGAAGAGGACACAAAAGGAAGAAAGATTTTATGTCCACTGATGGAAGAATCAATATAGTTAAAATGCCTGTACTACTCAAAGCACTCCACAAATTCAACATAATCCCTTACAAAATACTAATCTTTGTCTTCACAGAACTAGGAAAAAACAATCCTAGTTTTATATGGAACTACAACAAAACTTTAATAGACAAAACTGTCTTGAATAAAAAAAAACTCAAGGTATTATACAACCCGGTTTCAAAACATGATACAAAGTTCTAGTAGTCCAAACAGCATAGCATTGACGTAAATAAAGATCCATAGACCAGTGGAAGAGAAGAGACAGCCTAGAAGTAAACCCACAAATCTACAGCCAACTGGTGTTTGACCAAGATGTGAGGGATGCACATTAGACGACAGAGTCATCAACGAATAGCCCTGGGAAAATGGGATATTCATATGCAGAAGAATTAAAATAGACGCTTATCACTCACCAGGGATAAAACTCAGCTCAGACTGATTAAAAACTTGAATGTAAGACTTGGAACAATGAAATTACTAGAAGAAAACATTGGAAATACATCAGGGGAAACGCTTCAGGACATTGGAAGGGACAAGGATTTTTTGAACACGACCTCAAAATCTCAAGAAAAAAAGCAAAAACAAACAAATGAAATCACATCAAACTTTTTTACAGAAAGAGAAGCAATAGATCTAAAAGATAACTTACACAATGAGACAAAATATTTACAAACTATACATGTGACAAAGGATTGATTTTCTAAATATATGAAGGATTCCAAAAACTCAATAGTGAAAAAACAAATACCCAGTTTTTTTAATGGGTGTATTTTGCCTCAAGATTCCAGAGGTTCCGGCTCAAAGGCCCACATCTAGTAATGGCCTTTCTGCTGGTAGGGTCCTGGGGTGGTACAGGATATCACCTGGCCACAGGCCGGAAGCACATGGGTATCTTCTGCTCTCTCTTGCGCGCCTTAGAAAGCCAGCAGTATTCAGGCAGCGTGGCTCCACCCCATGACCTTACTTGTCAATCCTAATCACATGCCAAGGAGCTCAGCTTCAGTCACATCGATTCCGTTTGCACCCTCTTGATACCTCACACCGGGAGCCAAATTTCCACACACAAGCCCTCAGAGGACACTCAAACCATATCCGAATCTGCCGTCGCTATTCCAGTCACACCAAGTGGAAATGTTGAAGAAGGGCAGCTCTTTCTGCAACAAAAGTTTAAATCCAGAAATTAGCCTTCCTTCATATTCTAATATAACAAATGTACTTGTAGCTGCTGTTTCTGCTTGCCAAAGCTTGAATACGATGTAGTGATAGTTTCCAAAATTATCTAAAATAGGTTTTAGTATGTAAGAATATGTAAGAATAAGCCTTTCCATATTGAAAATTTCATTAGTTTACAAATAGTGCTTAGTTGAGGTAAAAAAAATCCCCCATGAGCCATGAGATTTCAAGTAGGGAGTTGAATATATGTGTGCTACGACTCTTGGTGACTAGTACACATTATCAAGCAATATAATATAAAAAACTTTGGATCATTTCAGTTGGTTTCTAATGTTATCTTCAGTTGGGATAACAATCAGGTATTTTAACTGATTTAAAAGTGCACACTGCAGGTTATAAAACCAGTCAAGCACAACAATTGCTCATTAATGGAAAATTAACACCTTGAAAAAAGTACTGGTTCCCTAATTATAGAGTAATACAATCATTAAATTACCTCTTTCTGTAAAATTATGTGAAATCATTGTTGAAAATTTAAAAAAGGAAGAGACCAGTGTTGCTACTGAAAATATCACCTCTTCATCCATTTTAATTTTCCCAGGTATGACTGTCCACTTATTTTGCCAAAGAAAATAAAACTCTGGTTAAGAAAATCACTTTAAATTATTTCTTTTCATGTTTTTACTGTTGTGAGAGAACAACTTTCATATTATGATGAAACTGCTCTCCATGTTTCGGAAAATAGATTCTTTACAAGGACAGAAAAAGGGACCGATTTGATATTCATTTAAGTAATTCAATGAAAAGAACAGTACAATGTGGCTAAGTGTGTGGGCTTTGGAGTTAGACAGGTCTGGGCTGGAAACAGCTCTGGCTCTGTCGGTGCGACCTCGGGAAATTTACTGAAGTGTTTAGGGCTTCACTTTCCTCATTTTAGAATTGGTGGTATAGGACCGATATGTAGGATTATTACAAATTACGTATGTCAGTGAAATATGTGAAGGATTTGCCACAGAATCTAGGTAGTTGTGCAAAATAAACAATGGAAATAGTGGTGGTGACGTTTGGCTATGTTTAAACCCTGAAACGCTAGTTGCTTGGAGACGCAGCCTCAATCACAGATTGATTTTTAGCAAATTAAATTATGTTTATTAAAGAAATCACATATTTTATAGAAATTTAAGCTTCTTAAGTAATGTATAAAAATGTAAAAATATTTTAAATTCATTATATTACAATACAATGCTTGCTCAGGGATGGTATACATAGTCTATATTTTCATAAAAGAACATTTCTTAGTATATACACTCTAATTTTATGCATTTTAATCTTGTGTCTATCACTGTACACATACATGATGTGTGAGAATGATAAGTATCCTCCCTTAACTTTCACTAATTGGGAAAGCAAGAAAATTCCATTTAAAATGTCAACTATTTGTAGTAATATCCCCCAATAGTATTATAAAGATTCTCGCTGACCAAAAGAATCATCAGTTTCCAAAGCAAAACACTCCTAGAAGTGCAGTTAGTATTATCATCGGTGCTTATGTGTGTATTTTTGATCAGTGAAATTTTATTAGCATCAGTGAAATTGGGCAACAGAGATAGTGCTTATGGACAAATCCTAGTCTGACACTGTTATTTTTCTTATCTTCTGCTTTCTTTCATCTGAACAGAAGGCACATACATACACATACACACACACACACACACACATGCACACGTACGTTTCTATGAAAGAAACCAGAGTAAGAGCCCATGTCCGGAGAAGAGAGACCCTACAAAACAAGCTTCTCACTGCTCTGCAGGCCCAGAGACGTCTCTGCGCTGCTCCCAACACGACACAGCGCAGGGAATTCGTTTTGCTGGGGCTGTTGCGGCACTACAGGGCTCCTTTCCTTGGACTCTCGAAGGAACACGGTAACAATTCAGTTTCTGGTGTGGACGCTATCATCTCTTTCTCTGACCTAGTCTTCCGTTTTCCATCAAAGCCCTTCCCGAGTCATTCCCTTCTGCTCACAATGCCACACAGTCCTACTGTGCCCTCTGCTCTTCCAGGCTCTGTGATGAAAACAGGCCTTGCCCATTTGGAGCTTATATTTTAGCAGAGGGAGACAGTGTAAGACACATACAAAACGGGCTGTGACAGAAGCATGGGTCAGGCGCCCCCAAAGTGTATGGAAAAACTGTGAACAGTTGTTCCCTGAAGGTGTCTCCCTATTTTAAAAGAGAATCAACTTCTCTCCTACCCCATGCAAGCCGGGAAAGCAGCTGGAGTCGGGGCGGGACGAGCTCCTCTGGTAAGCAGGGAAGACAGGGCCCGAGAAGGGTGAGGAGAAATTCCAGGCCCACTTTCCGAGTACAGCCGATGGAGGTCGCAGGGGCAGCCCTGGTCGAGCGATTCCCTGTTGTGGGGACTATCCTGCGAAGTGCAGATCCCCGGAGCCTGTGCCCCTCCCTGTGATGTCCAAACTCTATCCAGACACTGCCACATGCTAATTGAGGGGCTAGATTTACTACCACCACTATTGCTCTAGATTTAGAAAGGAATGTATTTGGAAAGGCTTTATCAAGAATCTGTCTTAAAAGGCTAATTCAGGATAACTATCTTACCTCCCAGAAGAGGTAACACACAATACTTTAGAGATACAAATAAATAAACCAGGAGAAAAGTAAAGGGTGAAGAAAAAAACTTAGGAATAATCATGAGCAGTAACTCAGTTCATGAACTTAATTCTTCCCAGGAATCTGGTGGCAAACCCAATCCGATGAGAACCAAACCAAATTCAATGTTTAGGTTCAATGCTGACCTTGTGGTGAAAATTGATTCGGTTCTCATCCAGTATGTTTTGCCATAGGAATCATGGAAAGAATTAAATTCGTGAACTGAAGTACCACTCTATATAAATGATAATAAAATCCTAAGCAAGAACTAAGAAAGTGAATGCGGTTAGAGGACAGAAGAGAACTGAGAACCAGGGTTCCCCAGAGGGAAGGGAATCAGACTCAAGGAGAAAATCGCAAGTAAATAATAGGGTTATCACAGAAGCCAGATCAACATAATGCTTAAAAACAGAGCGAGGGAGAGGGAGAGGGAGGGGGAGAGAGACAGAGAAACAGAGAGAAACTACTTTGAGCTTTGGAGAAAAGCCAAGAAAGAAGAAAACTAGAATTTGGATTTATTGCTATGGAGGTTTATGTGGAGCGCGACAATGGCAAGTTTTGCATGAAAATGTACATCAAAAACTGGCATGAGTTCGAGAGACAACTGAGTTAAAGAAATGGAGGCAGCAAAATGAAGACTGTTTGGCAAGGGATTGCAATAGAGGACAGCAAATAACTGGTGTCGCTGGAAAGAAATATGAGGTCAGGGGAAGCATTTTGCTTGTTTTGTTTTAAAGACAAGGAAAGCTACAGCCTATGATTTTGGTGATGTTAGAGGAAAAGATGATAACACAAGAAGACAGGAAAATTTACTGAGTGAAGCCCTCAGGCATGGCAGTAAATGACAAGTTGTGACATGTAGACATGAGGAAAGAGATGTCTCACATTTCCATATTTTGGAGGGGAAGTAAGGGCCGAACAGGCCACAACCCAGAAGTCACTTCAGAGACTTAGGACCCAAGTTTGAATCCCACGTAGTAAGCTCTTGCCTCAGATCAACCCTGACTCTTTTGAGTCTCACTGTGAGTGAAGCCAAGACCACTGTAGAGACACTGTCTACATGGGCCAAGAGATACATGAGCACATCTCACCTGGTGTTTGGATGGATACTAATATTCCCTGGGAGGTATTACTGGGAAACGTCTAGCTGCAACCTATACACACAAATCACTCTCTAGTTGGGTCACATATTTACTATGTAAACTAAGTCCAAACACGTCAAATGCCACATCTTTTATATGTAAAATAATTGGGGTTTTGTTGCATATTAGTAGTACAGAATAATGAGATTTGTGATGTTACGTTGGTGCATATTTTGATTATTTTCATCCCAATCACCACCTCTCCTTTCCTTGTCACCTTGTCCAAGTGGCCCTCGCCACCACTAGAAGACTACTTTCTAGTTACTGTTCCCTCTCCTTTGTTTTTGTATTAATTCCTATTTGTTTATTTATTTAGATCTCTTATGTAAGAAAAACATGCAGTTTTTATCTTTTCAAGACTGGTTTATTTTGCTTACCATTATGGCCTCCAGTTCTACCAATTTTCCTGAAAATTACATGGCTTTGTTAATCTTCATGGTCTCGTAACTCTGTATTGTGTACATATACCACCTTACTTCATCTATTCCCAGTTGGCAGGCATCAAGGTTGTTTACACATCCTAGCTATTGGAAATTATGATGCAATAAGTATGGATATGCAAGTGTCTCTGTAAGTCTGTTGACTGCAATTATTTGAGGAATATACCAAAAAGTAGTATAGCTGGACCAAATGGTATATCTATTTTTAGGTTTTTTTTTTTTTTTTGAATCTCCATATTGATTTCCATGGTGGTTTTACATTTCCATAGTGGGGTACTAGTTTACATGTCCATCAACAGTGCAGAGGGGTTCCTTCTTCCATTACATCCTTGCCAGCATTTATTATTTTTTAATTCTTTGTGATGGCCACTCTGGCCAGATGAGATAGAAATTCAGTGTAGTTTTCATTTGCATTTTCTAATAGCTGAAGATTTGAATACCTTTTCACACACATGTTGCCCTTTTGTATTTCTTCTGAGTTCACTTTCCAATTCATTTGTCCATTTATTAATTATGCTTTTATTTGGTGTAAAGCTTTTGAATTCTTTATATATTCTCAAAGACTTCAATATAAGACCAGAAACCTCGCACTAGGTGGAAAAAAACACAGGGGAGAAAACTTGAAGTCAGAGGCACGAGCAAAGACTTCCTGAATAGGACCCCAGTGAAACAAGAGATAATATCAAGAATCAACAAATAAGACTACATCAAGCTGAAAGACTTCTATATAGGAAAGGAAACAATTACCACAATGAAATGACAGCTTACAGGATGGGAGAAAATCTTTGCTAGCAGCTGCACATCTCTTAATCTCAGGTCCATTCTGCTCTATGCACTTTCCTTGGAATGCTTCTTTAGGGTCAAGTTCCAGTGCAGTAGTGAAAAGGGGCTCAGAACTGACTCACCCTCACCTTGAGAAAAATGGAACAGAAATGTATGGGGCTCTATAATGGAGTTGTAGATTTTGTTTACCTCTACGCTTAAAATTTCATTTAAAAATTACACCAGATTAAAATGTAACAATTCTAATGACTATAAAGATAATGCCCTATGAGGTGATGTATAAAACAATCTCATAAATTGTAGAATAACACAAGTTGAACAACTTTGGATGTGATTTACTTCTGTACATTGTAACTGTTTCTGCAAACAGTAAGAGAAATTGTCTTTGAATACACTAATGTGTTCAGAAAGAAGGAATTTACCAAGTGCATACTGTTAATTTTGTTACACCATTCAGCTTCATTTGACTGCATTTCTCCCAAAAGAATAGTTTGTGGAAATGATTCCTTACAGCTATGAACAATTCAGAGTATAAAATCTTGCTTGTAATTACAAAGCTAAGTGTTTGACACTTTTGAACCTTTAGAATATATGCTAAGCATAACCAGTCTATTTCCTTCCCACTCTTGAATTCATTTGGTGTATTCTACCAAAGGTCAGCAGTGTAATACTAATTGGATCAAATTCCCTTAAGCATATTCTCATCTCCTTCTGATGTACAAAAAAATAAACTAGCTCACATTCTAGACATTACAGAAGCCTAAAAAATGAAATAGGACAATGATGTTGGATATTTTTAAGATGCCGGTAAGATCTTTCTGCAGAAGCACCATGTGTGGCTTTTATTAACTTTGTATATATGGATTTATCTGGTCATTTTAACTGAAACATTCATTATTTTAGAAAAGCACATAGAATTTCCTATTTTATACCTCTATTTTATCACCCATTAAGTAATAATTGATTATAAATTATCTATACTGTCTGCTTATATATACAGCTTATATAATCCCTAGAAAAGGGGACACCCACCTTTGCCTGCTAGCTGTTCTTGCTGCCAGGGACCCACGTGGCACACTTGTCTGGTTCTCTTCCCTTAGCCAAAATCACCAGGCTTGGATACACTATATATGTAATTTGTGTACATGAATACTAAAATCCATAAGGTTTTCATATTGCCTTTGAATTTGATCAAATTCATCCACAACTGCAATTTTAAAACACAGAATTTACATAAAAGCAGATGGTAGAATTGCATATTTATTCAAAAACATACAGTGCATTTGTCCACTCAGGAATATACCATCCCTAAAGAAGGAAAACCCTGCTGTAATGAGCAGCCAGTGTGGTAAGCAATTTATATTTATTATTCTAGTTAGTTCTCATTATAAAATTGATGGTTATAAAAAACCATATCTTGTAAATGATGAAATTAAAGTGCATGAATGAGATCGATTATCTGGCTGGTGAGTCAAAATTTTAATCCTGCTCTATCCTGCTGAAAGAGTTCTCAATGTTTCCGTTTATCGAACCATTCAACAAATACACATTGATCTGTATTATGTATCACGCATTGTGCTAATTTCTGAAATACACGACTGGGTAAACCAGGCACCATGCAGGTCTGTAAGGACTTATAGTCTGGAGAGATAAAAATGCATTTTAAAAACATAATAACATGAATAACCAATTCAGAATTGTCACATAGCACAAGGATTAATACCGACTGAAAAATATATTCATTTGTTCTACATAATGATTAACTGGAGAATGTTTTTATTAAATTAAATATTAAATTTATGAATCAGAAGATTTCATCCTTAAACATTTTCTTAGTGAGTTCAGACTATTAGAATAAGATAACTTGGAGGGTTTAAACACTAGAGATTTGTTCGTGGGTGAAAAGTTTAAGATCAGGATGTTGGTAGATAGGGCGTCTGGCACGGACCTTTCGTGGATTGCAGACGGCCTCCTCTCTGTCTGCTCAGATGGCAGAGAGACTGAGCGCTTGCTGAGGTCCATTTAATGTGGGAACTGCGCCCAGTTGTGACAGCCCCAGTCTCATGGCCTAATTACTTCCCCAAGGCCTCATCTCCAAATACCATCACACCCAAGATTTGGGCAAACACAAACATTCAACCCCAAACACACACATATGCACACACACACACAGGCACACACACACTCACAGACACAGAGAGAGAGCGGAAAAGAGACAGACAGACAGGTAGAATGACAGAGAGATTGCCAGAGTCCTCCAATTCGCCACAGACTCTAACACTGTCTACCGCCACTTTATTCATTAACTGAATTTTCCAGGCCCTGTAGGCACTTGAGGTCGAAATCCCCGATCAGAATACAGTTTTAGTAACTGTCAGCATCAGGGAAGATTAGCTTAAATAGAATTACATATACACATTACTTAAGCAAAACCCTAAAATGACCCTGGAAAGTTAATACAGTGTCAACCCTTGAGTCTGGGGTAAGGCGTACCAGTGAAGAGGGTTTGCTTCTCTGACGAAGCTAAGTTGCATGGCACAGACAAAGTACTTTTCAGATGTCCTTAGAAACTGTAAGCAGTCGGCTTTCGTCTACTCTGAGGGGTTTTCTCTGGGGGCCATCCTTTAAATGTGACCCAGGCGCAGCAGGAAAAAGCTGGAATGCGCTCTCACGGACCTGAAAGAAGCAAAGCCCCTGTACTGGAGAGGACCCTGAGGTGGGGAACGGCAGGTGACTTCCAGGACCTGGGCTACTCTGCCCTGTGCCCAGAAGGAACTGGAACCAGTGAGTGAAGAGTCGGAAGGGTACCCAGCCTTGGACGTCATCTTGTCCAGGCCCTCACCTTGATGGCGCCCTTGGGAGGTGATCAGCAGAGCAGCCCCTTGAAGCACATCCGGATCCCTGACCCTGAGGAACTCTGCGGTCATGCGATACACAGCAGGAGAAAACACACAGGTGTTTTCTAAGCACGGGTTGGGGGAAGCAGTGCACGGAAAGACCCGGGAGCAGCTGTAAGTGGGCAGCAACAAGAGCAGCTCTACCAGGGGGAGACAAGATAAGAGTCTCTGGGCCAGAGCAGGTGGGTCCCTCAGACACACAGTTTGTGCATCACCTCGAAATACTGGGAAGACTCCCTTGAAAGAGTTCTAGGTTTAGGATGGGCACACTCAGTTTTGTGCTTGTGAGAAAGGGACAGATACAAGAAGCCACAGTGCTAGGAGTAAGGGCGTGAAGAGAGAAAGTGAACGGATTTGACAATGACATCCATGGGATGACAATGCATCCACGGGACGTGGTGGCCAAAAGCAAGTGATAAAGAGAGGTGTGAGAGTTCAAACCCGAATTCTGTCTCTAACTGAATTCTAAGCCAGTCAGTTTCTGTTTCTAGAATAGTGACTAAAAAACCTATTCCTGTTTCCTTTCTGGTTCATCCGAAAAGCTGTTAAAATGTCACTGCTTTCTATGTGGAGTAACTATTGCTAATTAAGATTTCAGAGAACAAACAAGGATCACAGTGACATTTTATCCATTTTATCACCAGTTACTCCTGACTTGAAAGATTCTGTCTTCTTGTAGATAAATTGTGAGCCGTTGATTGGCAATGACTTCTCCCTATAACTGAGCCTCATTCTCAAACACAAAAACATGTTAAGGACGGCTCACTTATTATCCTTCAGTGCATTGTTTACTGGCACCACCCTTAAAGGCTTAACATGGCAGGGAAGTGCCGTGATGAAGAAAGGAAACTCCTTTTTTTAATATCTACCACGCGGGAGACAGACAGCTGATCCCTGAAAGAAAATTTTACAGTAAGATGGTGGTCTAATTCCTGAGCTTGCCGTCCCTGGATTTCCGGAGAGGAGGGAATAGTGTCCCCTCTCAGTTCTTACACCTACCCAGTCTCACAGCTCTCTGAGACACACTCACACCTAGGGGGGCCCAACCCTCATGCTGACCTATGTTGACCATGCTTTACCTGCCAGGGCTCATTTACATGCATTTATATTGTAGTTTTGATCCCCGGAACGGGCTTTGGCCAATGTGCTTGTTTCTTCTAAAACAATGTTGGTTCAAAAACTCGCACTCCAGATGTGAAGGTGGAAGCTCACAGCTGATTGGAAGAAGCCCCTGTCAGTCACAAACCCTGAGCATGGCTCAAATTCTAAGAGCACAGAAGACAAACCAACCCTGTCCCGCCCAGCAGCCACCTCTAGCCTCTGCCGTTGGACAGCTCGCACTTTCGCAGTCCTCTTGCTTATTACCAAGAAAGAGCTCACAAAACTACCTCCTGACTCTGAGTCCCTCTTGCAGCCTCCTCCCAAATCTCGGGGAGGATCCAAGAGCAGAGACCACCACACAGCGCGGCGACCATATAGACTGAGCCTGCTTTCTGCTAACAAGCCCCTTATGTTCCTTTTCTTGGTTTAAGAATTATACTCACTTAACTCACACTCTCTTGTCTTCCAAGCTGCTTCATCTCACATACTAAACTTGGGGAAGCTCCGGGTGTGGCCTCAGCACACAGAGGTGGAGTGGCCCCGGCTCTTCTGTGCAGGCCTGTGAGCACTCCGTGTGTCGGGCCACCTGCTGGGGCCTGGCCGGCCGGGCCAACCTTGGGGGCCGCTTGCTGTGTGGATGTGGTCGCTTCCGGAACTGGGAGAGGAGTGGACGATGGTCGGTCACCCTTCATGGAGGAGCCCCCACTGCAGCCTCGAGGAGCTGCAGGAAGACAGCTGTTTGCTCTCATCCTCAGTCCTCAGCAGGGTGCTGCACAAACACTGCAGCTCCCAGTCCTGACCGCCGTCTGCACCCTGCGTGCAAGCTGTGTCTCCAGGTGGCTCCATGAAACTCGGAGCTGTCTGCTCCATGAGACCCAGAAGAGGAGGATTGAGCCACGAACCCAGACCTGGGGAGCTCCTGGGGGAGCCTCAAACTCTCCCGCAGCATCGCCTGCCTCCCCAGTTCATCCAGTGCTGCTGGAAACTCCAACTAAGTGCTGGCATTGTGTCCCATCCCTACCCGAATAAATGGTTTGGGAAGATAAGGAGGAAAGAGGGGGCATGGTGGGGGTGAGCGGGAAGAAGGAAGAAGAGGAGAGGGAGAAGGAGGAAGGGGGGAGGAAGGGAAGAAAACAGAGGTAAGAGGACACGGCACCCTCCTACCAAAAGCTTGCAATTTCATGTAGGAAAGTTAAGCAACTTCAATAAAACGGGGAAAGTGGTACAATCAAGCTGACCTTCAGACACAAATGTGAAGAACAAACCAGATTCAAGATGTTGATGGAAATCTTCCTGGAACAGATTATTTCTGTACTGAAAGAATAAATAAGAATTACCCAGTAAACAAAAAGGCTGAGTGCATGAAAAGGCAAGCACAGAGCATGACTGAGTGCTCAGTGACTCCGGGGGAACCCAGCTGGCGGTCTGCTCAGGCCACCCAGATCTCACCACCTGCCCGTGGTGAGAACATTCTGACATTCTCATGTTTAAGGCTCGGGAAAAGGCTGATTCTCACTCCAGTCCCTACACTTACTACCCCACGAGGCAGTGGTGTAAATGGCTCTCCCAATATTCTGTCCTCCCACATTCTGTCTTGTGTTGATGGTACCCCAAGATTAAAATACAGCCATAAGAAAAACATGTCCACAAAGGAAGTAAATGAAGAATAAAACGAACTCAGATCTTTCCTCCTGCCTTGGTTACTCTCTCATTGCTGAGACAAAATACCCAATACCAATTTAAAGGAGGAAAGGTTTATTTCCGCTCTCAAGCTGTAGAGGTTTCCGTTCTTAGTTAGCTGGCTCTAAAGCAAGGCAACGCGGCAGAGGGGCATCGTAGAGAAGAAGGAGCTCACACCTTGGCAGAGGAAAGCAGAGAGACACCAAGGGAGGAGGAACGCTACGCCCACCATGGCTCACCTTTTCCCACCAGGCTTCACCTCCCAACACCACGCCCAGCTCTAAACCCACCAGTGGAATAATCCAGTATCACACATCCATGATCCAGTCACCTCCCAAACACCCATCTGTGAGGGCATGAGGCTTTGGAGGACATCTAGATACAAGCTGTAACAGCTGCCTCTATGCTGAACACCTTCTCACCTCCCACATTCCCCAGGGTAACAGGTAACACCTCATTTATTCCCTGTGTCCCCTCCCACCCTCCTCGCTCAGCCACCAAGGATTCCACTGTGTCTTTCTAGTCCCGCCTGCATGGTGTGCGCACAAAGCCTTGGATGGCCCTTGCTGGGGTCAGTGTCCCTAAACACATCACACACAGGCAGACCCTCTGGATGCTCTTCCTGAGGCGTAGAATGCCTTTCTCCACCAGTCTATCCAGGAAATGATTTTTCCCAGCCTTCCAGCACTGGCACACGTACTATATCCCAGCCTAAGCTCTCCGCAATTCTGCTTCCGTTTCCAGCTCGACCCTCAATTGGAAAAACCTCGCCCCTCCATCAGTCCTCTCATTACCCTTCCTAATTCTGCCACTTTCGTGCCGCATTCCCTTCATTTGTGCTTGTGCCTCTGGCTCCCTCACTGCATTGCGAGGCCCTCGGAGGTAGAAATGACTTCTTCTTATTCCTATTCTGGAAGCCAGCAAATTTTAGACACCCAATACATGTTTGCTGAGTCGAATTGAGAAGAAACCTCACCACAAGGAAGCGGTGATTTGGGTTCTCCATGCACATTGCTTTCATTTATTTGGATGCCCAAAAGAGCAATCAACCAGGCAACGATGTGTAAGGATCACAAAGGCCAGAGGAGCCCACCTGTCCAGTAACCCTACATTAGAGAAGCTATTTTACAGAAGCAAGAGCAAGTGCGACTCTCCAGTTACCTAGATCAGCGTGGCTGGGCACATTTAGTATGGAGATTTCTCCACAGCTCGGATAACATTACTTTAAAGGTAAAGAAACACTAAAAATAATGATTCAATTATTACAAAAGCTATTTTTCACTTAAGAAATATTGAATATAGACTTATAACAACTGAGGCAATGCCTTTCAATTCTTTAATTTCTTATAGACCATATTATTTAAACCGTATCAATAAATCATTTTAAGCAATGAAAAGATATCAGAAAATAATCAGTTTCATCATACCCTGATATGCAAAAGCTTATTAGAATTGCAACATGAAATAAAAATAGTTTTCATGACTTGGGATTTAGCTCAGCAGTTAGCTGCGGATTTAGCTCAGCCCTGAGTTTGATCCCCAGCACAAAAAAACCAGAAAATAGTTTTCAGGCCAGACTTGTAACACCCTAGACTCTAGAGAGAAACACATCCTTAGATTGGCAAGAAGAACACAAATAGATAAATAATGATAAAGAATTAGTCACGGTGGTACATACCTGTAGTCCCAAGTACTCAGGAGGCTGAGTCAGGAGGGAAACTTGAGCCCAGAAGTTCAAAGCAGCCTAGATAATATAAGGAGACTCTCTATCAAATAAGTAGATATATTTACATATGTATAAATAAATTAATATAGAAAACATACACCAGTATTCATCTCGGCAACATTCCTGATAAATACCTAGTTGGACATTGTAAATGGAATTTGTGTGGTAATTAACTACCTGGATAAATCTTAAATATGTTTTATCAAAGTTTAGAGAGAAAGTCCTCAAAGCACCCTCATGTCCCAGCGATGGCACCGACTGAGGCTTTCTCCGTGGGACAGCCCTTTCCTGTGGGGTGTGGGCCAAGACTTCTAAGGGATGTCTTAAAACCGGAAGTGCTGCCGCGGATGGACTGTGTCTTCCCTGTGTGTGTATGAATTTAAAGTCTTCTCCACCCTGATTAAGTGTCTCGCAGGTATTGTGGCTGTAACTTTGGCAGTCTGAGGTGTGACAGAAACGCCAGCACGAATTTCCCTTTCTTCTTCCTGGTTTCACAGATAGATTTGCTCACGTTGCAGATTTTAGCATCTTCAGAATAGGATTTTTTTTTTTTTTAAATTGAAAAGTTTCACCTTTTCACCAAAGGAAGCACTTGGCAGGTTCTGCCTGGAGTCTGCCCCTCGCCAGCATCGCTGCTCTCGCACTGGAGCCGCGGGCAGCGTCACTTGTGCAGCTGGGAGAGCGCGTGCTGCACGCAGGAGGGTGGACGCCCCGAGGCGCTAGGTGCTGTGAGGTCTCAATACTGGATTCGGAATGGTGTGCGATTTCAAAGGGCGTGGAGGGCTTCTTTCTGGAATTTTCCGTTCAGTATTTTCAGACCTTGGTTGGCAAGAGGTGACTGAGGCTTTGGAAAACAAAACCGTGGAAGATGGTGGGGGTGGGAGGTGGGGGGACCGCCTCAAAATGCTGTGGAGACCAACTGCTTACTTAACTTACTTAAATTTTGATTTTTATTAGTCCGTGATTATTCCCCGCATGTAGACCCAAGTCGCAGCTCCCAAGTTAACATATGAGCCTCATTTTCTGAATCCATGAGGTCCTCCTGCCCCCTCGGGTGGGATACAACAGCAACCACCCTGTAAGCCAGCGTGGATTTTCTGCAGGCCTGTTAGTACTGTGAGCCCCGAACACAACGCGGAGGCAGTGTAGGCGCTCCGGGGAAAACAAGGCCCAAGCCCCGCAGCTCCGTGACACACAGCCTGCTGGAAGGTTGCGCGGCGTGCATTTCAGGGAAAGGAAAACCGAGCCCCCAGCACCGTCCGCGCAGAGTCTGTGTTTGTGCGAGTGGCTGCTCTCTGCCTCCCTTTCCGTAGGCGAAGTCAGCATCGTGTCTCTCCGAGTTCCGCTTCGGAAAACGCGTTCACCAACTCGGAGTTGAATCGCCAGGGCAGCTGTCTGGAGTCCGCAGCCCAGAGCCGCACCGTGTTTTCGGCCGGGACCGCCCAGACTCCCCGCGCCTGCCTCGGGAGGAGCCCCGGCAGCTCTGACCGGCGTCGGCGCCTGCGGGGCCAGTTCCCGCTGCAGGAGAGTCCGCCCCGAGCACCGGGCGGCTGTGCGTAGGCAGCAAGCTGACCGAGGTCCAAGGTGATGCGCGAAGGTGCGGCCGGAGCAGAGCCGGGCTGCAGCTGCGCGTCCTTCTAACTGCTGCTAAGCCAAAAGCGACTGCGATTAGAAAGCGTCAGGTCGGCTCTCGTAATGCATGGAGGGAAACTTCTGCCCTCTGTGGAGCAGGACGGAGTACTGCTTAAAGTACTGAACGTCTGAGCCTTCCGCAAAGGCGCACGCGGAACTCTTCCCCCAGGAGCTCGCGTCCAGGAGGGGGGCGAGGTCCGGCTGCGCCCTCAGGGATGGGAGGCGCTTCCTCCGAGAAAAGGCCCAACAGACTGCCGCCCCGTCTGCCCTCAACAGCCACCGAGTCTGTGCGCCGACCCTGCACTTGCCGGGAGCCCGCAGAAGTGTGCGGACCGCACCCCTGTTGTAGACAGGACGGCCAGTCTGTTCGGTTCATTATGGGACCCCGAATGCACCAAGGTGAAGGCCCGCACTTCTGTGTGCGCAGGAATTACTCTCGCATCCTGCCGTCGACAGTCTGGGGGTCCTTGACAGTGTAACTGAAGTCAGGAAAAGGCAGATTCCTCCTCCGAGGATTTGACTGCTCTTCGTAGCTATCCTACATGGTTTTTTGTTTGTTTTGTTTTGTTCTGTTTTTGAGAATCGAATGAAATAAAGTATGTGAAAGGCAAAGAATAGACTCAGGTACAAAATAAGGGTTCAAAACTGGTAGACACTATCATAATGTCATCTTGGTTTCGTAATAACCAAATATTCTTCTAGCTTCACTACCATCAGTCGTTCTTATTTAGCCATTCTCTTGGCCTCGCTCTCATCCTTCTTCTTAAAATAGTATTTTACTTTTCAGTTATGAGCAAAATGGCATTCATACTTAAGAAGAGGCAGTAATGTGAACCACTAATATTACTCTAAAACTCGAATATACCTGAAATGTATTGAACCCAAAGCCTAGCTAAGACCTAATTGTGATGTTTGTTTTTTTGTCCTTTGCTATTTACAATTTCTAGTAGTAGGAGTGGACTTACACAACTAAACCTTATTTACTAGTATGTCAGAATTCACAGGGCATCGTATTATGATTCAAAGATAGTATAAAATTCAAAGCAAAGAAAACCCACAATCATACAATAACTGAAACAGTATCTATTTCTCTTAGCAGATAACAGTACTCACACTTGGTTTTTCTTCCATGCAGAAATTCATATGATGTTAGAATAAGGCCGTGGCCCCCTTTGATACCCCAAGACATTTCTAGTTTAACCAACTTGATATTGCTAACGGCTTTCCTCAAGTAGCTTTCTGCTATCCTGTTTTGTTTGGGTTTGGTTTTGTTCTCCTGCATTTGGCTTATTTTGGTTAATATAGTGTTCTCTAAGTTCTGTCTTGTCGCAATGACAAGATTCCCTTCATTTTGGAGGCTGAATGCTATTTCACAGTGTGTAACACATTTTCTTCATTCATCTGTTGTAGACACTTAGCTTGATTCTTTATCTTAGCTATTGTAAATAAGGCTCCAATAAATACGAGTGTGCAGATGGTTCTTAGACAAACTGCTTTCATTTCTCTGGGTATGTACCCAGAGTGGAGTTACCGAGTTACCAGATAGTATGGTTGTTGCCTTCTTTGTATTCATGCACATTTACACAAGATAATGGGTCTCATTTGGGTGATTAGACATAGATATAACATATTTCATAATTTCTCTGCCCCGTTGCCTCTTTACCTTCCTTCCTTTCTCTCCCTGGTCCTCTTTCTTTCAATTTTCTTTTTCTTTTCTTTTTTTTTTTTTTATTTCACTGATGGGCAAAACATGACATATGTCTTGCTAAATAAGACTTATTTCTTCTAACAGGATGCAGGTAACATGACTTCATTCTTCTTTATAGCTGAGTACCACTCCTTTTTTATATAAACCACATTTTCTTGATCTGTTCAGCAGTCGAAGGGAACCTATTTTTTTCTGTTGTTAGCTATTGGAAATAGTGCTGCAATAAACATGGATATGCAGATTCTCTACAGTATGTTTTCTTTCGTTCCTTTGGGAATCTACTGAGAAGTGGTGGATCTGAATAAAATGGTTAACTTTACTTTCAGTTTTATGCAGAACATCCTTACAGATTTACTTAGTGGATATATTAATTTGCATTCCCAATATAATCAGTTTTGGGGTTGACATGTTTTTCTACTTATGCTCCAAAGGATAGATTATTGTCTTATTAAGTTTTACTTAAGTGAAGAGAGATAGTATTCAAAAGAGAGAACTAGATAGGGAAAAGGGGGATAAAGAAGAAGGTTAAAAGAAAAGTAAGATGAAAAGGGAAAAAATGGTAAAGTGTAGCTACATTTGTTGCAAATAGGGAGGGGTGAGTGAATGGAAGGGAGGGGAGGGGAAGGGGGGAAGAGGGAGGAAAACCAAGATGTATCATGTACAGGTACAAAATAACCATGTTGATTATGATCATTATGTATACAATGTACCAATACATGTTCTTGGTAAAAATAAAAAATTTTTAAAAAAAAGTTTTACTTAAGTGACATCATGATATATGTATTACTCCAAAATTTACTTTTATACTTGTATTGCCAGTTATTTTCTTTTATTTGTTGTACAATATTTTAAAGTACATCACAATGTACCAATTCACTTTATTGGCATATATTAGGATTGTTTTCAATTTGCTGGTTGTTATAAAGCATACTGCACGGAAGGTTTTTCTACCTGACCTCAGTGTGCACTTGCTGAAGCTCTTCTCAAGAGCACAGCTCTAAGACTGAGTACTTTTACATTTCCTCTTGTGTGCAATCATTTAACAACTCACATTTCTTCTTTTTCTCCTAAATCCTTTGCTCACTTTCTCCTACTTTATCTACTTTTCCTTAATATTTTCAGGAGTTATTTGTATATCTAGACCCAAATCTTTTGATATATTCATTGTGCATAGGTTTATTCGGTCACCAACCTATTATAAATTTGTTTATAGTACCTTTTGCTATATAGAGAATTTTAATATATTTACATTTATCTCTCTTTTATACATTATTAAAGGAAGAGGTTAAGAAATACTTATCATGGCATCAGGTATTTTATTAAATAGTTTCTTCCAAAATTTTCACATTTTATTTTCCTATACAAGTCCTTAATTCATTGAATGCCAAAAAAAAGTATGAATTTACAATTTATTAAGACTGTGGAGTAAGTAAATTGATAGACACACTTGCCTATTTTATAATCTTTACTTGGTGATGCTACTATCTTTAATTTCCAGAGAAATGACGCCATTTTTACCCTTTTTGCTATATCCGATGATTCTTGAAAGTAGTAAATTTGCTTTTCATGGGTTTTAAACCCCTGTATCATGAGTGTCTCTCATAAGTGTCTGTGTGGAAACCTCAGGAAGGCGAGCTTGGCCTGTCCTCCAGAATGGTCTAGTTACAGTCCCGCCAGGCACCGCAGGGGTGTTGTTATCTGGGAGGAAATTTTAATGTTAGTGTTTCTGTTGATGGTTGTCTGCACCATCACATAGCTAGGACTCTGGACTACATGAGGTGGAAAGAGGACCGTGATCGTGCGTCCTCAGAGGAGACTTCTGTCTCTCCCCACAGACCCAGACCAAGCCTCAGGCCCCTTGTGAGGCTGAGGCTGTTGATGGGGATGACTTTCTCCTGCCCTACTCTACTTCAGCTGAGTGCACAGCCTACCTCTGTGGGCCCACCTCTGCACAGGGCCTTACTTCCCATTCAGCACCCCGTTCCAGAGCCTAAAAATCTCATCGAGCTTTCAAACCCTGAGCAAATTAGGATGACAACTGTCTCCACTCATTCTCCCTGCTCCAAACCCACAAGCCACCATCATTCAAGTGTTTCAGTACTTCAGGTTTTATCATGAATATTTTCTTTATTCCCTTGCTTGCTTAGCTATGCATTTAGAAGAATTTTTTAAAAACATCATAGCCATTGTTCTTGTTGTATTCTTCTGTGTGTTGTTATTAATGGACATCCTGCTTTTCAAGTTATAAATGTTATATATCAAACAGATTCACTTGGTTAAGTAGGATTTCTAGTCTTAAAACCATTAATAGAAATTCTCTGTTCTATAGTAGCAACTTTCTTTTTAGTATTTTATTAATTTTTCTGTAGTCAGAAATCACAATAGTTTTATTAAGGGGTTAAGATTCAGATTAATTTCTGATAAAAGGAACTTCATCATGAATTACTTGTTCTCGGAGTTTCCACTGACTACAACTGCTGGCCAAGTTTCTACTGTCATCCAAATTGCAAAAATATGCAAGTGAGACATTTTACGACCAAGAAAAGCTTCCCTTTTGCTCCACCTGGGAGAGCCCAGCCAACTTGAATTTTTCAGTTTATTCCAGTGTTTTCCATCCCATAAAAAACATCTCTCTGAGGAGTTCACAGATGATCCAAGCCGTAATATCACTTATTTGACCAGAGACAGAATCAAATAATTCCACTGATGTCATTTCTCAATTCTCTTTCTAGAGAGCTCTACTAGAAAAGATTTTTTTTTAACCAACCAAAATTTATTTCGCACATACCTTTATTTTCATCTCTTTGTGCTTCTTGAATCCTTTTTAAATCCCTGTTGTGGTGTAGTCATGGGAGAGTGTTCTGAAGTATGTGGTCAGTAGAGTCAAACCAGGGAAAGGTCTGCTTTCACTTAGACTTCGAGTCCCACTACTGTGAGAAAACCCATTTCTGTCAGGTCATCCCGTCTCATCTGTTGATTCTCACTATTATTTCCTGCGCTACCGGTGTTCTGTTCAGGAGGACTTTGCCAGTGCCTATGGCGTCAAGTGTTTCCTCCGGGTCTTCTGCTAGACATTTCGAACTTTCTGGTCTTATATCCGGGTCCTTGAACCATTCTGATCTGGCTTTAGTGCAGAGTGAGAGCTAAGTATCTAGTTTCAGTCTTCTGCACGCCCTTACCCAGTTTTCCAAGTATTATTTTTTAAAGATGCTTTCTTTTCTTCAGCATGTGTTCCGAGTCCCTTTGTCAAAAATCTGATGGGTGATGCACGATTTTGCTTCTATCTTCTGCTCTATTCCATTGGTCTACATTTCTATTTTTGTCCCAGTATCATGTTCTTTTTGTTACTGTGGCTTTGTGGTGTCATTTGAAATCTGGTACTTTGATGCCTCCAGCATTGCTCCTTTTACTGAGGATTGCTTTGACTCTTCTGGGTCTTCTGTGCTTCCACACAAATTTTAGGATTTTTTCCTAGTTCTGTGAAGAATACTGGTACTTTAATAAGGATCACATTGAGTCTGTAGATTAGTTTTGGTAATATGGTAATTTTAACAATATTAGTCTGCCAATCCAAGAACAAAAGAGGGTTTTCCATTTTCTAATGTCTTTTCTCAATTTCTTTCTTCATACTCTGTAATTTTCATACAAGGATCTTTCACTTTCTTGGGTTTATTCCTAGGTATTTTTAAGCTATTTTGAATGGCATTGTTTTCTTGCTTTCTTTCACAAGGGTACATTATTGGTATATGGGAAAACTATTGATTTTATGCAACAGTTTGTTGTGACAGCCTTCACAAACTAATATGGAGGGTATAAACAAGAGTCTGAACTGTGGGGCCACAGTCCTGTGCACCATTCAAGGGTATCACGCATTGTGTTTTTTTTTTGTCTCTGATTTTTAGTGAGTATCAGTTGTAGTCCATCTATATTATGAATACTCACTTTGAGTCTTTTATCCAGACAATTGTTAAAGAGCTATATAAAAATCCATATGTCACCTAGGCTCTGTATATCTTCTGAAAGGTTTTTAGTCAGTATGCAAATGATAAATATTATGAGAGACAACCAGCAATCTAGTAAAGAACAAATCTTATAAGAGAATCTTGCAATTTTAGAGCACTCTTTATAAATGTTATAAAATTATTTCTTAAGAAACTGCTTTAGAAATGAGGTGGAAGTCCTGAACACTAGAAAACTTAGAAAAAAAATCCCATTTGAGTATTGTAGTTACCATCTCATTGCTTCTACAATCCCAAAAGTGTTTCATCTCTGCTATATGATGGTATGAAGAGGAGGGGCAAAAAGGAAGTGACACTCTTTTTGACACTTCATGTGTATTCAGGCTCTCAGAAAATCCTGACTGATACTACAGAAGGTGCATAAGCAGTGGGTAATACGTAAGCACCTTTGCCTAGAAAAACACATAAATTATCCACAAAAGAAAAGTAAGTAACTAAGCAATTGTGACTCTAAGAAAATTCATTTGCAATTCCAACAAGTGTAGAATATTTTAATGTACACCTATAATGTCCAGAACATTTATTCTTAAATCAGTGGCTATTTAACTTCCTACACTCATAATATTTCCTTTTCTTTCTTTCAGTATATAATATTGGAACATTTTGCTTTGAGGAACATGTCAAAAGCACTGGTGATAAAAACCCAGTAGCAATGTTCCTGTAATGCACATTTCTTAAAAACTAAATTAGACTTAAAAATCAAATTCCTTTATTCTGTTGGAGTTCAACATCTTGTAATGGCAGTAAGTTTGAAAGATTTCTTGTACTATTGATAGGTAGATATTTTACATCACCTCTCTTTACAAAACAAGTAGAAATATTATACCAAAAATTTTAATAATGCTAAACTGACAAAAAAAAAAAAAGACAGGTGGAAGAATCCGACAAAAGATATCCAAGACTGATACTAGTTACTGACTCGGATCTTCCACTGGTCCTGTTTCACGTGGAGTTTTGGGTGGAATACTTACTGGAGATGTAGGATAGCACCTAGGAAATTACACAAGGCTGGAACATTTGAACCAAGAGCTATGAATGAAACCCAGAACACCGAAGGCATAGGCTGCATCACTGGCCTGAGATGCGGAGGACAGTATTTGACCTCCGCTCTTCATTACATTAAGATACTAGTTCCACATATGTCAATAACTACATGTGAAAAGTAGACATGTACTTCGGAACAAAAAGCAGAAAAAAATCATTTCCTACAAGAAAGCCCAGAGTTTTCAAAAAAATTAATATTAGAAAATAGGATAATGAAGACTAATAGTTTAGAGTCCAAACTAGGAAGTTATAAGTAATCCACAAAATTTAGCACAAAGAATAAAGAAAACAATAATTATAATATTGGAATTAGTGAACTAAGGAGCAAAGATACAATGGAGTTTAAATCGAATGATATAAAGGAGGCTTCTGGCAAGACTAATAAAACAATATATATTAAATATGATGACTAGAAAAGGTGGTAAATATAAATTGAACATATATTTAAAGCAGAGAATGTTATAGAATTTATGCAAATAATTTTTAAGAACTCAGTGAAATATTCAGGTTCCTAAGAGAAGTAATACAGTAAGCAAAAAAAAAAAGGTGATTCAACTAGAAACTGAGAATCAGAATAGTTTTTAAATTGTTGTGGATATAGTATAAATATTTTGATAAGAAAATATCAGCCCCAGATAATTTTAACTGAGTCCTGTTAAACATTCAGAGAAGAGATAATTTCAATCTGATGTGAACTCTTTCTGATAAATCAAATTACAAGAGTATAAAATTTTCACCTGCGATACAATATGAATGAATCGCAAAAATGTACCATTGAATATATGCTACAAAGTTTATTAAAACTGTCAAAATGGTGAAGACACACAAAAAAATTCTGAAGATCTTTAGAAACTTTTAAGTAGGTATAAATTCAAAAGCTCAACAATGATTAAAAAAAGTAAAAAGCAAGAAAGTTAAAATCTCCTTCCCATGCTTGTGCCAATGCACTCAGTCTCTAAGTCCTCTAACAAACAACTGACGTCATTATATACCCAATATATACCCAACTTTTCCTTAAGAAATATGGATACTTATTATTATTACTCTCCACATTTTACATGAAACATAATACTCAATATGATATCTGTTCCTTGCCTTTTTCTAAATAATTTATTTTACTGTTGCTTCTTTATTAGTTCATAGTGTTTCCTCATTTTTTTCCAGAATTGTACACTATTCTTTTAAATGCCTATATCAGTTTACATGGATTATAAATTCGTATAGTATCCTCTCTATGGATTTGTTAACATGTTTTACTTTCTTCAAATATTTGCTCTTGCCGTTATCCAAGAATATCTTTTTCCATGTATTCCCCAGGGGTACAAGTAGGACTGAAGGATACATTTCCAGAAGCGCACTTGTTGGGTCATAGAATAATTTCATTTGTAGTTTTAATTGATACTGACAAATTGTCATCCACAGAAACTGTTGTCATTCTAGTTTCCTATTAGCATCATAAGAGACAGCGGTGCCCAGTCTCCACAAAGAGTGTGTTATTAAAGGGCTGCGAAGTGTGGATTGCTGTTTCTCTCATTTGAGTGTAATGCAACATCTCTCCTTATCTTTAGACCTACTACATTTTCTTTTCTGTGAACCATCAGTTGTCTATTTTTCTATTTTTTCTGTTTTATCAATTTTTAGAGCCTTCTAATATATTAAATAGCTTAGTTGTATATCTGAGATATATGTTGACAGTTTTCCCAGTCTTCTAGTTGTCTTTAATTGTGCTTATTTTTTTCTATATAAAAATTTTTAAATTTCATTTAATCAATGTATTAGTTACCTTTCTGGAGTCAATGGTTCGCAAGAGAGCAGATTTAATTCAGGACATTTACAAGTTACAACATTCACCCATAAGCCAAATGCAGGAAGAGTGCAGAATGTCTATCTATACACTGGAGACCCAAAAGATCCAATCAAGGGCCGGGAGCCCATAGCACTGTCCCATGTACATACCTCCATGTCTGCAGTAAATAGCTGAAGAAATCTTTACTGGATCCAGGATATGATGCTCGCAGCAGAGATGAAGACCAGAGCTCCCCCGAAGCAACAGCAGCCATCTTCAACAACAGCAAGGCCCTGAGCTAATTCTGCGATGAGAACAATCAAGTTCCCTTCTGGAGAACTAGCTGCAATAGAGCTTCACCTGGGAAACAGCTGGCCCCTATCTCCTGCTCCCGTTCTCTTTTATGTTGTGTCGGCAACAGTCCTCAGGTGGATCCTCTATGCCTAGAAACACACCAACTCAGACCAGCCGGGCATTCCTGCGCCAGCTGACCACAATAAGTCCACCACAATCAAATTTATTGTTTTAACTTTAATATTTGAATAATAAGCATAAATGCCTCTACTCCAGATTGTGAAGGCATACTATGATGCTGTCAACTGATGTTTTTACGATTTTTATTTGAAATTTGTAATGATTGGAATTTATCATAATGTATGATACAGTGTGTAATTTCTTTTCTCAGAGAGAATATTTAAAATATAGTTTTCTCAAGGTAGAATAGAGTCATAAATATTCTTTAATAACACTCGCATTATTTTAAGACAGTATGGTTTTCTAATAATGTCTATTTTTCAGTCTGTTCCAAATACAAGACACTGCTCTGAATACTGCAATATATAAGCCAATTACAGCTCATTGCAAAATTTCAAAGTATTTGGGGATTGGTTCATGCTTAAAAGTTTTGTCAAAGTTCAGTTAGATTTTCATTTAGGTCTATTTAATTCACCAAAAACATAATTTTGACAGAATCAATGTACTTATATTGTTAAGAACAGAACTATTTTTGTTAAGGCTTGAAACTAAATCAAATACAGACAAAATACCTTCTAAACTGTTAAAACCACTTGATATGTACTGCAAAAGTGCACTGTTGTATCTGCAATTATTTGGCTTCTAAATATCTTTTTCTTTTTCCAGTATAAATTTGCACTCTATCTTTTTTGAATAAAAAGTCTAATTACACTGTTTCAATAAACAGAATTGCTATTTGGTATTTTTTTCTACAGTCTGGGTAAATTCAATTCCATATTTACCAAATAATAGACTTCATGACATTATTTTTATGTGTGGACTTAACCTCCAGATGTTTATAAAGTAAAAATTTCAATTTGCAAAAAAACTATATATTAGGTTGTCTCTCATCATCTTATGAAGCCAGCGTGCTTTTGTGTTTATAATTATTTGCCCCACCAGGTAACAAATAATGTCAAATAGCTCCAATACCATTTGAGAAGCTGCTTTTTTCAACTAATACAAAAAAAGAGAAAAAATCGTTGTCATTATTGCAGATAATACACACCCTGAATATTCTCACAATTTTCTTTTGTTCCAACACATCTGTATGTAATCCACTTATTCTTGACCTGTCTAATGGCCTCACAAACTTAAAATGCATTACTATATTTTAGGCTATTAATCTATACAGCAGGTCTAAAGTGGAATATATGTTCATGAGCTTACTCATGTCAAACATGTAAACACCATATCTAAATTTCAGACATCATACCAGAACTCTTCTCATTTTATTTTGTGTCGAAATGTCTCCAGAATATTGCCACAGCTCATGGCAAGTTTTCAATGAATCATTAATAAACATATACACAAAAAAGAAAGAAAGAGACATTATTAACCAGCCAGACAGGGTAGATCTTAAATAAAACAACACAAGAGTGTGCAGCGTCTCTCAGATTTTCTTGATGTACCTTCTTCAAAGAACCACAGACAAGTCCATAAACCTTTCGGTTGTTTGCAGAAGAGACAAGCCTGGGTCAGGAGATCCACTGCCTTGGTGCTGAAGGGTTCTTTTTGTGACAAGTCATAAATACATTCCCCAAAGTCTAAAACAACTCTCCATCTTCTTGACACGATAGTGAGATTTCTGTTCCCTCAGGAATTTTACAGAGACTTTAAATGTTTAACGATGTGACCAAGTTAACAGTATGACAAAGAACATATTCGCTTGGCTTCTCTGTTTATGAATGTGTGAATTTTAATATTATAAACAAGCATTATACATGAAAAGACTTACAGAATGCCTCTGCCTACACTTACAAAACTATTATTGAAATAAAAGAAATCATGCATGCCCATTTCAAAAACTTGCTGGAAAACTCTATTTGATACTTGTGTATTATATTAGCATACGCTTAGGTTTGTAAATAGCTTGGATTAAAGTTACTGTCTCGAACTTACAAATAGATGATACTCTATGAGAATATTCAGAGCAAACCCTGAAATGCCCTTCTCCAAATGGTATCTGTGTTCTATCCTTACAATACAAGTGCACATGCTGGCTTTTCAGAAGACGGCAGAGATAAAATCTACATGCCAGTATCATTGCTTTATTCCAAAGAGGCACTTCTTAACTCTTACATATATTTTATGATAATCTCTTCCTTTGTAAATTCTATTCAAAAATCTGTGCAAATATCACTGACAACATGACAAGGGGAGTGATTTATTTTTAAAACAACTTGGGAAGCAGCTGCCCTAAAACAACTGGAAGGAAGAAATGAGAAATCAAAGATGGAGCAGACAGGGTGAGAGATGTACGCAGGGATTAGTCGTGGCACTCAGGACACAGCGCTTGCCCAGCCTGCTCGAGGACCTGGCTTTGATTGCCAGCACTGAGAGAAAAAAAAAAAAAGCAGCAGCAAATGGGCTAACGGACTATTCCAAATCAGTGAGGTCATTCTCCACAAATTTCAAGTAACAAGACAAACAAAAAAGCAAAGTGTAGCTCTCAAAATAGAGACAAAGTCATTAGACTGTGTAGTGTGTGTGTGTGTGTGTGTGTGTGTTGTGTGTGTGAGCAGAACTGCATTATTGCAGTTAAATGGAAAGAATACAGATGGGGTGTTCACTTAGGAAGCTGTATCACAGCAGACATAGCTATGTGATGTAGAAAATCACAAGAGGGAAAAAGGCCTGAGCAGTGCTAGCTGGCTGCTGCTGAGGGGGGAAACTATAAAGTTGAATGAATATCCCTTGACTAAGCAGCTTGCTGGAAGATGAGTAGACTCACAGACTGAACTAGAGAGCAATTTCAAAAGCCATCATTGTAATTTGTTCATTTGCTTTTAAATATTTTACACAAGCCAGCCAACTCTCAATTGCTCATTTGAAGAAGAGCAGACATGCAGTAACGCCGATGTAACATTTCCAAATGCGGGTTAGGGAGACAGTGTAAACAATACTAGTTATTTTTACACATGACACTAAATGTATGACAGAGGAAAGAAACTGTCTGTACTGGTTGACATCGGAAGCCAGCAAGATTCTGAAAACTGGCAGTAAATGATGCACATCAAGAGAAACTCACAGGAATGAACAGCTGATTGCCCTTCTGTACTTACATTATTTCTATTTTATTCCAAAGGCTCATACTGCTTACCGCAAAGTTATGTAGAATAAAAAGCTAGAGGGATGGTATGCATACCAGTTAGCCAAAAACATTAGGCAATGATTAGGTTCTTACAAGAACTGCTACAACTTCTAATTCCCAATGCATTCCAGGCTCTGCCACACTGATGGGTTGAAGAGTGTCTGAAGGTCCTCATTCTTCTTCCTTGATTGGACGCTGCCACTCTGGAAGTATCTTTCATTCCTGTTAATTTATGCACTTCAACAAATTTATTCCCTAAAAACTTTGATTGGAATACTGATTTGAAGATTTTTGGCTGTAGATTTATAATCACGATTTTTGAAGTTCTTGTTGAAAAAGTATGCAAAGGCGGTTACTTTTACTATTTTGGTTTCCAAGAATTCTTGGAGATATTTTTTTCCAAAGAATACATTCATGGTAAAGTCTCAATCTCCAGATTCATATGCTGAATAGTGTTTAAAACCTTGCTTTTTCATACTAGGGTTTAAAATTTAAAATAAGACTTTAAACTTGCTGTAATTATAGAATTTTATGGAATAAAACTTTAAACAATGTACAGATTTTATGTCTAAATAGCTCTTAGAGCTTTTGTGATACCTCAGATGCTTTCAAAATGTTGCCAGAAGGAATGTATTCTTTCAATCTTTTCTGAACAGAAAATGTGTAATAGAGGAACACTAGGATTTAATTTGAGAAAAACTATTTTATCACCTGACACCTATACTATATTGAGATCTGTTGCTTCTTTTAAGGAAAAATATATTTCACTAAAGTGGCACATATTCAAGATAGCGTTACAAACTGTATTGGAATTCCCTTACATAGGTACACTAAAGTCTGTTTCATTGTTCCTCATTTTCATTAACTTCAGTGGTTTTCCAGAGTTATTACCCCATGTAATTATCTACACTATCTCTAAGACCATTAATATGTATGATTTATTTTATAAGCCTGTCACATCAGGGATTAGAACTCAGTAAAAATATATGTGCTGTGTGTGTGAATGTATTTTTTTTAAAACAGGTGCACATTAGAAATTAGCCCCTTAATTGTAAGTGGCAAATCTTATGTTCAAAATTAGGTGTCAAAACACTACTCACACATTTTCTTGGTCAAACAGTTTTAGAGGGAAATATTATTAAAGTATATTAGACAGCAATACAATAGGCTTGTGAAGACAATGGTTTAGAAAGAATACACTCTTTCCAAATCTTAAATGGGAGACAGATCCGTTCACAGGACTCTGGAATTGAACAGCATAGACAAGTTCAAGTGTTTACTTCGCCTGCTGATCTGTCCACCCTGTGTGTCCCAGGTGAAAGGTCTGTGAAGTGTCCTGGACACATTTTCTCCAAAATGAAAATCCCTGCATTGGACCATATTAGCCACTTTATCGTTTCTTAGGTTCATTTCACTCCCTGTGTCCACGAAGTTGCAGAGGAAAGCAATGAAACAATTCACTATGATAGCAGAAATATGGCTTCATAGGAAACAGGGATACATTTAATCAGTGTTGATAGTTTCTGTGTATTTTATGCTTTTTCCTATAGTTCATATCACTGGCTCGAACTTTTATGTCAATCTTTCCCAAATTCAATTACTACCAAAATTTACAAACTTGACATGAAATTACATTGTATTTACAAAGAACTTGGCACTTACAGAATAAATTATTGACTTTTTTTTTAAATCCAGCCCAGGGCACCCATGTTTCAGGCAAATGGGAAAACCTGGCACCTTATATTATGCTACATTACTATGAATAAATAAGTTTCCAACTCATCGTTGTTCCTCCACGGTGCTACCCCTGGGGCTCCAAACCAGCACCTGCCATTTCTATTCCGTGGTGTGGGTGTGGAGAAGTTATTAGTCCAGAGAAAGCAATGGCTGCATATTCTCTTCCTCATTTGCATCCATGCGCTTTAGTACTGTAGGGTCCACCACAGACTGGGACCTGAAGGGGATAAAGGCAGGTAAGTGAGGTCAAACCCAGCGATTCCCCAGACAATACTTGCCTCTGGTTTTCTCCTCACTACTGCTTTCCCTATGGATATGGATTATCTTCATCGAGGAATTTATGAACTGTGGACGTTGCACATGTAGAGAAACATTTAGGGTGATGTTCTGCATCCAAGTGAGGAAACAAACCCCTCTGGCCTCTCAATGCAAAAGTAAAGAATTCTAGAAAGACAATAAAAACTTCCATTCTCCTTGCTACAATTAGATGAGTTTTCCCTCTGAGATATGCAGAATTTCTATGTAGAAGAGATGTTTTCCAGTACAATATATCCAAACAGAAAAAAATGCTACAAGGAAATGATTGTTATATGTTGAATAGAAATGATAGAAGTTAAAAGTTGTTATAATGTTGTAAGTTGAAAAGAAATGATGCTTGGGGAATTGGGGATTTAGCTCAGTTAAGTTTGATCGCCGGCACCAAAATAAATAAATAAATAAAAGAGAGAAATGATGCTTGGCTTTAAAAAAAAATCTATAAAACACCTTCAATAAGAATATACCTTTTTCTATAGCCATTTTAATGATTGCATCAATAAAACTTTTTGTTTCTTGAGACAGGGTCTGGCTACGTAGTTCAGGGTGGTTTGAACTATGTACCCTAGGCTGGCCTCAAACTCAAGGTGATACTTCTGCCTCAGTCTCCTGACTCTCATGATTATAGGCATGTGCCACCATGCTTGGCTGAATAATTAAAGTTTGAACATGACTTTTGTTACATTTCCCACTGGAGCAGCCAAATAAAGTCAGCCTTATTCTTGAAAGCTTCAAGAAATAGCTAAAGACTTTTTTTTAACGCTAAAGCTCACATTGAGGTAGAAACACTTTATAATTAGGAAAGTACATAATTTGAAGATCCGTTGTGCATGCTCTGAGAGCAGGTGGGGTTTCATCCCAGTTCATCACGATGAGGAGCCCACACGAAAGCGGGAAGGAGCAGAGTCAAGGAAATGGCACCTTTTGTGGGAGAAGCTGTGATCTTAATAGGGAAGACACCAGGAAGCAGCTGCCCTTTTAAAATCCTCCCCGGGAATGAATTCCTCCCCTGCTGCTGCCTCCTAGCCACTGGCTTTTGCTGTGGCAAGATGCCTCTCCACAGACCTCATTAACTTTTGGAAAAATAGGCTGCAAGCTAAAATGCTACCGCACACACTAATGGAAAAGGACAGCCAGGGAGCACTTTATCAAAACCAAAAATCAAGGATTAACCGACAAAGGGACTCCTTCATTTAAATGAACTCAAGTCTGTTTCAAAAGAGCAAGTACAGTAAAATAAAGCTGAGAACATTAAAAATAGGAGAGGATGTCCACTACTTGACTTGTGAAAGAACCTCAGTACAGTTAGGCACGCGATATGTCAAGTTATGTGGATAATGGAGAAAGAAACGCTTAACTGAAAACTGATGATCAAATTCTCACACATTATACCTGTTATTTAAATGTTGCGTTATACCAGGATCATACTCAATAAGTAAATACCGAAGCTCTCTGCCCAACACAAGTTACAGGATTTAAGCTTGTGCATTTGCATTGTGCTGCAACAGGCAGATGCACACTAACACACACACACACACGTTCTTTTAAGTTTGTATGTATCATGACTTTTCAAAACTATATTAGAGGCCAGGCATGGTGACCTACACCTGCAATCCCAGTACTCAGGAGGCAGAGGCAGGAGGATTGCCTCAAATTTGAGGCCAGCCTGGGCTACATATTGAGCTCAAGATCAGCCTGGACTACACGGTGAGACCCTGTCTCAAAGACACCAAAAATAAAACATATATATATAACATATATATATGTTTCTAATATTACATTAGAAAGTATGTGGCAGTTTTAACAAAGTATTTGTAATTAGGTTGTACTACTCCTCCATCTGGGCTTAAATTCCTAGTTTTGTTTTCTTTGCAGGCACTACAGATAATAGAATTTTTCACTAATGAATGCTGGCCCCACATGTAGACTAATCCCTCAGTTAAGAGGAAATAGGCAGCACAGAAATACCTTGTGATTGAGTTTTTTGGGTACTTAATTGCCCCAAGCATACCCTTATTTATTCCAGATTTTTTTCTCTCTTTCTTGAAAGAATAAGGCTCGTAACTGCTAGTGAGCTGCAGTTGTGGGAGCGGTCTGTCATTTACTCAGGAAACATCTCAGGGTCTCCCCGCAGCCCAGGCTGTTGTGACAATGAAAAACTTTTACTTTTTCTGAAAGCTGTTCACCTAAATTCCGCCGTCCAGTCTTGCGCCTCCGTCCGTCACGCGCATCTCACGTGGCCGTGCTCACGTGGTCAGGATCCAAAGCGTTTTACTTCAGTCCTGGTCACATTATAGCCATCACTAGTCCCGGGATCATGGGAAGGCTGCTTCCTAACATTCTGGTTTCTTGTTTGTAAGACGGAGAAAAGAGCCCTCGCACTGCACAGGAACAGGGAGGATCGCGAGGAAGCTCTGGCAGATGGTGAATGGCAGAGTTAAGAAAACGGCCCCAGAACGTGATTACCCGTGAAATTACATCGCTACTTTGTGGTTATGCACGCAGCGGCAGTCTCTCACCTCCCTGTGTCCTGTACGCCTCATCAATAAAATGAAGAAAGTGCTTAATTATGAGACGCTTCAAGAAGCAAATGAGTCAATACGTACAGATCAGCATGACAGGGCTTGTCATGGGCTAACAGTGAATGCTACTGTCCTGAAGTAGATTCAGCTCCCGTCACTGCAGCAGTACTAGCACTGTGGCTCACGGTAACTTTTATGTGCCAAGTACTTTCCTAAGAACTGAAGACCTTCTAAGGTGGGAGACACTCCACAGCTCCGAATGCCCACAATCTGGTGAAGTCTGTGTCTTTGCAGGTAACCATTCTCTCCTTCCACAAAGTTACACAGGAGGAGAGACCCGTCTTGTATGTGGATGAATACACCTGAAGGAAGAATTACAAACAACCTCTGGGGGAGAAATGATTTGATCTCCTCTCAATGCAAGAGTGAGAAGAAACTGAAGATGGAAGAGGCCAAGGGGAATCAGAGTGCAACACGGACAACATCTGCTCCAGTCCTTAGTGGGGAGCTGTGACTCCTGGACTCAGAAAAGGAGCGAATGAACTGAAAAAACTTACGCAAATTCTTCAGTACTCCGTCAACAGAACTATAAAAGCTTCACATGACACAAAACCTACCCCAAAGCCAAGAAGAATGTCAAAAATTCACATCAGTCCACATCAAAAACATGAAACAGGGTTAGGGCCGCGGGTAGTCTGTAAGCCGTGTCTGTGAGGGGGCAGAATGACCTAGTTATTTGGAAAAGAGGATGAAGATCCTACATTATTTCAAAAGGAGGACAGAGATCCAAATCTACCAAGATGGCGCTGATACATTAAAACAAGGTTCTTGGAAAGAAAACTAAATGGAGAAGCAGAGAATCGGGAGGATGTGGACTGATAAATAAAGAAACTCCCCAGGATTAGCACAATCAGTATGAGCTGGACGTGCCCTCTGGCTTCTGGAGCAACAGCCGCAGTGATAGCAACCACAACCTAGTGGTGACACAAGGGTCATATTGTACCTACTCAGATATGAGCAGCAAACTTAAAGGCAGCCACTGACCGGACAGCATTTCTTCTTTCATTCAACTGGTCCCCACTGAGCACTCCACATGGGTCCAATGCTGCCCAGGTACTGGGGCTTCTGAGGAGAGTAGGACAGGCAAAGCCACCATGCTCTCCATGAGGTTTCCCCTGAGAAGGAGTGATGTCAAATTAAACAGAAGGAGTCATTTCATGAAACCAGTAAGTGCTACGAGGAATAGACAACAAAGGCGTCCAACTAATAGGGAGTAACTAGGATGAGGAGCCCGTAGAGAAGACTAAGTCCAGGTGGTCAAGAAAGAGCAAGACTCTCTTGATGGGTGACCTGTGGCTGAGACTGGCCCTCTGAGGATGGAGAAGAGCATTCCAGTCAGTGGTGACACAGGGCAAGGACCCTGAGACAGGGACAAGCTGGAGAGGCTGAAGGAGCAGAGAGGAGGCCATGTGTCTAAAAGGCAGGGAAGGAGCAGGAAGGTGAGACCTGCAGGGAAAGGCAGGCAGGGACAGCCCATGTAGGGCCTTGTAAATTCCAAGAAGAACTTGATGGTATTCACTGTATAATCCCTGGGCATTTAGAAATCTAAGTCGGAGATAGGAAACAATCTGATTCCCTCTGGCTGGGAGAGAAATATGCTCATGTGTGGAGACCACATGAGGAAACCCACTGCAAGAGGAGTGGCTGCAGGAGAAAGACTACGTTACCTGGCAAAAGAGAAAGTTAGGGGACATCAAATGGCACATGTCCCCCGATCCTACAGCTCAGTACTGAAGGGAGGGAGCCTGTGCCATGCTGGATAGAAGGACAGGACTAGCTTCATATCAAAGATGCTAAAAGGCTCTCTAGCTGCTGGCTGGACAACTGTTCTGATAAACGTGGGCTCTGCAATCTGGAGGGTATAGGATCTCCAACAGGACTGAGGGTGTAGGATCTCCAACAGGAACAAGGGTGTAGGATCTCCAACAGGACTGAGGGTGTAGGATCTCCAACAGGACTGAGGGTGTAGGATCTCCAACAGGAC
>PVJO010005103.1:80367-102245 GCA_004026905.1 Hystrix cristata | reverse complement strand
GGGGGGGGAGAGGGGGGAGAACCAAGATACAACATGTATAGGTACAGAATTAATGTAATGAATGTGACCATTATATGTAGAATGTACCAATACATGTTCTTGGTTTAAAATAAAATTAAAAAAAAAATAAAATAAAATAAATGTGGTGATCCCGATATGGACGTAGATCATGGGATTATAGAATGCTTGAATTGGAAAATTTAAGGAGATTTTTGTTGTTACCATGTCTTGTAAATGGTTGATATGAATCATACTATATCAAAGAAGGCATTAGAAGATTTTTAAGGGGGGGTTGAATAATAAAATTTAAAAGGATTTTAAAAAAAAAAAAAAAAATCCTCTCTGTAGTTTTTTGGGTTTTTTTTTTCCCCTCTGCTTTGGCCTCTACAGAGGTTTCTTATTTCCATCACTTTTTTTTTATCAGGACTTACATACATAAATTCTTATGTAACTCAATTTGTTTTGTTTTTGCTTCCTTGAAATTGTAAGCTCTCATAATCTTACAAATGTTATCAGTAGGAAAAAAGCATTTATTAAATACTTTTTGGAATAAACATTTAGTTAAGAAAAATAACATAACTGGTGTATCTTGATTTTCTTTCCCAAGTTAAAGCTCCATTTCAAAACAGTTCAACCTGAGACACACACATACATCTTTTTCCAAAAATAAGAAAATATTTCTAGGAAAAGTAAAAAAAGAGACTACACCATCACAAAATTTTTACAAATAAATGTTGTTTAAAAAAGAAAATGCAAATTCCCAAAGTTCTGTTTATTACAAATAAAAATGCAAGAAGATCCTTTGAGCTCTCTTGTAATACCTGCCTGGTTTACTTCCTAAGCCAAGTGAAATATTTGGTGTGGATTCTTTTTTTTTAATGCAAAGAAACAATGTTTCAAAATTATTTTCCTAGTAGTCATATTTAATTATGCCTGTTTAATGGAAATAAATGCTATAGAAATGCACAGAATTGAAAAAATGGAATAAATTCCTAATCTATGGAAAAGAGCAGCAGTAATCTGATTATGTAACAGTGAATAGGAAAAAGAAAAAGCAGGAGGTTTTCCAAGATTTCCATTTGAACAGGAGACTTTCCTCGCAAACTCTAATAATCATTGTTGTGTAAAATATGTTTCAGTGAAGGGCCATCTGTTTTATAGTTAGTTTGACCAAAATTCTTAAGTGGGATAATGGTGAGACAGAAGCTCAGGGTTGCTCATGTAAAGGCTAAGATATTGATACAACCAATAATAAAAGAGAAACTGGAAATGGATGCAAACATAAGAGAAAGGTTGTGTTCTGTTTTTGGCAGCACTTGGTTTCATATTTGGTGGAACATTTCTAGGATGTGGAGAGGTACTAAACTGGAAAAGAATAAAAATTAGGTTCCTAGTGGTAAGCTATGTTTGTGATAGCACCTTAAACCCTAAAAATGGATCTGCTCCCTGAGGGTATAAAATGAAGACCTTTGGACCAAGAATGAGCCATGGAAATACCTAAGAGTTCTCAGGCTGAAAAATGCTACACTTGATCTTAGCCAAAAGGCCGAGAAGCGATGAGGAAACTGTGCAAGATAAGGAATTACAAAGCAAAAAAAAATTGGAGTGTACATCTCACAGAGTGAATGGAAAAAGGATTACCAACCACTTCAAATACTTGGCATAAAAGTGAGGTTCAGATCATTTGGACAGTGAGAAAAGTTACATAACAGGACACAAGATTCCTAGTGAAAAGAAAACTTAAAAAATAAAAGATACTTAATACTGCAACTTTAAGAACTTTAATAAGTGATGTCTGCTGATGATTGTCCAAAATCCATAAACTAATTCCCTGTGATATTATGTCATGAAAATACTGCTTCTTCATTTTCTAAACATCTTGAATTTATCTCAGGCCTGATGTTTCATTTTATAAACAACTACTATTTGTTGAAGTAAGCATTCTGTATATGATTCATCTGTGATATTTTGTAATTAACATAAAATATTCCAGGTATGACAAATGGTTCAATCTGTGTTTTCCCGTTATATTCTGCATCATAACAGTATTTTCTAACAACGTCTCTGTCAACATCATTAGTAAGCATTCTTGATTATGCAGGTTTACGCCTTCTTCCAGTGCAAGGGGACAAATAGAATTATTTTGTAAATCATCCCCAACACACACACCTACAAATTACCTTGCCCTAACCCCCCATTCCACACACTGAAAGCCTTTTTAAGATTCTAACTAGAATTATTTTCTACCTATTAATTACTTCGGAAAAAAATTAATATCTTTATAGTGTTTAGTTTTTCCAGGAATATGATTATATTTGCACTTACTCAACTACAGATAGCTTTAACATTCAGTTTCATAATAACCAAGTAGAGTAAGTTGCAGCAAATTTAATCCATTAATTTATGTAGTATATTTAAGTTATTCACATCACTTAAGCAAAAGGATATAAGTATAAAAAATTTGAACTCCTACATTATTTACAAAGTAAATGACCCGAAAACAAAGTCAAATGCAAATGCAAAAACAAAACCACAGCTGTTTTGATAGAGCAAATATTAACACTGAGATTTCTGATCACCTGTTTAAGAAGAATACAAGAAAAGTATTTCTCTTTACATTCTTCTGCTAGAAATTCTCCCACCAGCTGTAATCAAGTCACTGCCCTCCTCAAGAACATTTAATGGCTTCCCACTATTCATAGTTTAAAGCCCATGCTTCTTAATCTGGCATTCAAGGTTCTCAGTATCATGCTCCAACTTAAATTGTTAGTGTTCACATTCTGCTTGCTTACCAAATCCTCTGATACGGTAAAACTATTTTTCTCTCAGAAACTCACTCTCCCACCACTATCCCACTATCCCTTTTATAACCAGCACCTCCTTCTCCAGTCACGATGTGACAAAATTCTATACATTTCTCAAGGTCTAACTCAAATGCAATCTCCTGCATGAAGCCATTCGTGACAAGTGCAACGTGTGTCCTTTTCTTCTTTAAAACCTGTAACTTTAGCACGATGGGGCACACCTATAATCTCAGGCAGTTAGGAGGCTACAGCAGGAACATCACGAGTTTGAGGCCAGCGGGGCTATGTAGCAAGTTCACGGTCAGATTGGGCCACATCATGTGTTCAAGACCAGCCTGAGCTACACAATAAGAGCCTGTCTCAAAAACCAAAAATAAAAATTGCAATATTCACTTTCTTATACTGTACTGTATTATAGTTGTTTATACACATATCTCACCTCCCTCATTTCTTTAGGACTTCATGACACATACTTTCTTCTATCATGCATTGTACTGTACAGGTAGTAGGTACATTTCTGCTGAATAAATGAATGAATAACCACTCATGATTTAGCAGGTTGTGGCAATTATAAGAGTACACTTATGCTGCATCTAAAAGAACATTAATTACTACAACTTGCTAAAGAATAAAGCACTTGCCCAGGAGGACTGCCTTCATCTTCCCAAACATTTATTAAAGCAAACTTGTAAAAAGGTTACTAATAATAAGCTTAACACATTTCAAGTTGAAAAAGAACTGTGGGGACAAACCACACTTTACCAAGCTTCATGAAACTCTTAAGTCTTCTGTTTTATATCAGAACAATAACAGCATATCCATGATGTTTATTTCATTCACCTTCTTCATATTCCCTCCAAGAGCAGGATAAGGAGGTTTGTTGACCTGGCTCCAGTTGACTGGTACTCGAATCATTTCATAGAGCTGAAAGATCACTAAAGCATCTGCAAGGTCACTAAAAAAGGAAGGAAAAGCAGATGAGGGATGAATAAGTGTTTCTATTAATTTTATTAAGCATACTGGAGATGATCATGTATCTTTAAAAACACAAGGTTATTTAATGCTTACAGAAAGTCAGGACTTATCATTTGACCTGGAACTTCCAATCTAAGAATCTACCTTAAGTTTTCTCATAAATGTTTACAAAAATACATTTGTTGCCACAGTACGTTTTAACCTACACACGTATATGTGTATGTGTATATGGTATATGTGTTTATACACACACATGGGAGAGACAGAGAAATTTTTTTATTGAAATGGGCTCTAGCTGTGTTTCCCAGGCTGGTCTTGGACTGGCAGGCTCATGGCAATTCTCCTATCTCAGCCTCCAGAGTAGCTGGGAAGACACGTGCCACCATGCCTGGCTCATTGTATTTATAAATTTGGAAACAATGAATGCCTGGCAATAAAAGGTTATTAAGTAAACTATCCATACTGTGAACTGCTGGGTCACCATTAGAAATAAGTTAGACCTGTATGTATGGATAGGAAAAGCTTTATAAGCTATACTGTTTTAAAAAGCAAATGGCAGAATACTTCATATTGTTTGATCTTTATTTTTTTAACAAGTAGAGTCAAATGTATTTATATATCTATATATACCAAGGATTGTCAGTAGTGATTACCTCTGCAGGGGAAAAAGGGAATATGAGACAAAGGAAGAATTATCATGTTTTACTTTATTTTATACATTTATGTATTTCTTGAAACTTGTACATGAAAAGGAGTTCATGTGTTACTTATGTATTTGAGTTTTAAAACCTTAATTGTAGGAAAATCACAGCTATTCAGCAGTCAGCTGTTCATATTAAATAATAAAGGTTAACAGAAAGGAATTTTTGAGCAAGTAGGAGCTCTTAAAGAATACTACAACTTTGGATTCAGAAAAATAAGTTCCCCTGAGAAGCTGTTTCTAATTCTGTATGCCAACAACATAAAGCAATAGCAAGCGATTTTTTAAATTGCTAGCTCTGTGGTGTGTCACTTTTTTCCTCCAAAGGCTTATCCTCTGAGTTATGTTTTGCTTAGGTACATATTAAAATTACTTAGCATTCTGTGAGCATACATCATATATATGGCAGTGAAGGGGGCGAGGCCCAATGCTCAGTGATAGAGAAAGCCTAATGTGAAGGTAATTAAGATATGCCTAGGTTATCTGTAAACACATGAGCATTTTGTATAAAAAAGAAATCACTAAAGTATTTGTGTAAGTTCTGTAGTCTCATCTATTTCATGTATTTTTCTTTTTTACTTTAAATGAATTCATTCCTATTCCTATGTAGGATGGTATTATTCATATTCTACAAACAGGACAACTGAGGTCCGGAGAGTTGACTTCCAGAGAGGATGACTTCCAGAGATGAATTTCAGAATCAATAGAACAACTCTAGATTTTTAAATAGTTCTTTAAATATATTTAATAACTTGTTTAAAGAAAAAAATTTCTAGGAGCTGGGGATTTAGCTGAGTGGTTAGAGTGCTTGCCTTACAAGCACAAGGCCCTGAGTTCGATCCCCAGCACCAAAAAAAAATTTTTTTCATTAAAGTCAATTATTTCAGTTGCTTTGGTATGGACTGGGCATACTGTAGGTATGGAGCTAAAAATGCTTAGGGGTGGGGTTAAAATATGATCTAGACACAAATTCATGGACACGGTCTGGTGTCAACTAGACACGTGGCTATTGTTTTTCTGTATCCAATAGTTCTCTTTAAGGTTATGTTACTTGTGAGAATTTTTCTGAAAGAAACAAGTCTCTTTCTCATCAAAAAATTACATATCCCTAGAAGCCCTTGGCTAACGCTTTAAGATTGGTATAATTATAATCAGACATCTTCAATTAAAATATTTGGCTAATTGTCTTTTCCTATCAACCACAGAGAACTCTAGTGATCTTAATATTTATAAAATAGTTACCTTGGGTATGAAAAAATTTAACCCTCTATTTTAAATTTAATATTTAATTATAAAAGAAATAAATGCTCAATGTAAGAATAAAATCAAATGATTCTTATATTACTAAAATTAAAAGTATAAGTCTCCCCACTATTCTCTACTCCTGCTATTTAGGCTGCTTACAGTTTGTTATGCAGCCACTTTAGATTTTCTTTAAAAAAATCCCTATATAATATGTACACACGCAATCTTTAAATAAAATGGGATCATACTACACCTATTCTTTTCTCTCAATAATATAGACATTCTTTTAAAGTCAATCCATAAAGACCTACACCTTCCACTCATATTTTAGTCTTAGTTCCAGTCTATTTGATGTATATCTCTTCTCATTTAGCTGGAATGTACATACATTTCAAGAATTTTTCTAATACAAGTCTTATCAAAGCCAGTTAACAGAATAAGGTGATGCTGGTTTTAGATTTTAAAGAATATTTTAAATATATACATGGAAAAGAAATTACTATATAAATCCTCAGCCAGTAAGGCTATATACTGTGACAACTGAATAGTAATTTAGTTAATGTTCTTTAAGGAATTAAACTCTCTAAGGAGTTTCCTTGGTATATAAATTATTGATTTAGTTAATTTGCCTTTAAAAAATGAAGTAGCTGAAGTTGAGTTCTTTTGCATTTTTTTAAAGAAAAGATTCTCTAACAAAAGTTTCCTCTCATCTACACCTAGAAAGGCACATTGTTATCACTACCATACAGCACAGAAAATTATTTAGTAATATATTTTCATACACTGTTAATAATGTGCTGTCATTTTTAAACAAGAAATAGTAAGATAAAAATTATAATGATTACCTCGGGAAACAAGCTATTTCTATAAATAAGAAAAATATACATAAACATTATAGAAAATTGTAGTCATGGCAAAAATAATAGAATAAGACTATCTTTTCTAATTTATAGAATCAAAATTATAACTATTATCTTTTTAACATTTTTCTTTCAAAATTATTGTATTGCTAGTTCTGGGCATTCTGAAATTCTAAATGTTGTCTAAATTCTGTGATTTGAAAAAATGTTTTCATGTGAACATACCTAAAATTTGAAATTTAAAAAAGCTGGACTCCTAGGGCTGGGAATGTAAAGTGGTAGAACACCTACCGAACATGCATGAGGCCTTGAGTTCAATCGCCAACCCCAAAGAGGGGGGGAAAAGACCCTGACAGGAAGGCTAGAATACAATAAAATATTTACCCATACAAATGATTAATGTATGGATTGACCCCCAAAGAATTCATCCAGTTCCGAAATGTCCTCTCCTCCTTGCTCTCTCCTAGAATGGACAGGACAAAAAAAAACATTAGGAACTAAGTATTAAACTAGTCTAGCAGATACAGAGTAGCCACACATACTTTGCCATGGTTCTTTAGATACTATAATTTTTTTTGAAAATCTACATACTTTGCCATGGTTCTTTAGATACTATAATTTTTTTGAAAATCTCTTATCCTGACTTTCTAAGATTTCAGTCACTTTGTTGCTCTCTCGACTGCTTTAATATCTGTGAACTACTACTGATCCATGGATTTCTCTGTCCAGAAACATAACAGATGAACTTACGCAGTCTGAAGTTACTAGTAGATGCAATAGAATCTGACTAAACATTATAAAACAAAATCTGTTAGCAGTCAGGGTAACATTAGCATATTAAACAGAAAAGCTCTGCCTTTCCCAATGCAGTGTTTCTAGTTTTGTGCAGATTATGATTTTAAATCTATACTTTATACCAAACAATGGAGAGGGAATTTCAGGTAATATTAAAAAAAAAAAAAGGAAACAAGAAAGTATAACTATGTTATAGGCTTCTTGAGTAAATTGTCACTACTGAAAATACATAAGGAACACAGACCTCCATACAGCATTCTCACGTGTGCTAAGAGAAAGACATATTTCATCATAGTACATTCCTGAACAAGGAGATAATTCCTGCAGGTACTATTATTTATCCTGTAATAACCCTTTTTCCCTGAGGATTCTCTTTATACCAGTGCTTACATATCTATAAAGAAAACATAGTTATGGTGTATCACAAAGTTGGAAGATAAGTGGGCTCTTCCTGCCATGTCTGCCTTATAGTCACCTACTGACTGAAAATTGTTCTTAGTGGCTATAATATTGTTGTTGAATATTTAGCAAAGTTAGGGGGTAATGGAATAGTCCAGACTATCTCTTTTCACCAGGCTTTTGAAAAGCTGAAACACTTTCACCTCTCATTTATAACTCATGGGCAAATCCAGGTCACTCCCTAAACTTCAGCCCATGTGAGACTCACAGTTTGGCACAGAATTCATAACCATCTGAGCTTCAGAGCCCATTCCAGAACAGCAGTGTCACCTCTACAGTAATCTTCAAAGTGTCACAGATAGTACCAACCTGTACAACCAGAACAGGAACCAAAACCTCGTATGATCTAAAGGATTCTGTTGTTCTTGCCAACTGTTCAGGAATAAACTGCCCACAACATTTTCATGTGGTTTTCAATGCCACTGCCCAACAGTTTTCCCAGAATCTGCTTTACTTCTTGCTCTACTAAGTCATTTAGCCATATAGTTTCATGCTTAAATATTGTTCCTTCTGGTCTTCATAAAAGGTCATCGATCAGTTTGTTCTATCTGCTACACACACTTTATAATGAACAATCTACACTGAGAACCTTTTAAAGAAAGAAGCAAGTTAAACTAAATATTCCTAAAATCTATATCTACCTTGTTTATAGAAATTATTAAACAGGTACAAATTACAGTTCTAAACTATGCCACACATAAATATAAACAGACAATGGCAAATAGCTCGATGCATTAGATTCATCTTTTGTTTTTTCTCTTTTACTATCATAATGTTATATATATATAAAATATATATAATTTTTTCTCTTTTACTATCATAATGTTATATATATATAAAATATATACAATTTTTTCTAGTAATTAGAAGAATTTTATATTACTCCCAGCTAGCAAAATGCAAATTATGTCCAAAAATTACAGACTTACAATGGTCTAGCTTTTAATTATAATATTCAAATTCTATTGAACCCGATGATATAGTAAATATTTTAAAAGAATAAACTTGCATTTTGAGTTCTGAAACTGTTACAGGTTTCAGAGACTTGTTTCTTCCTGGTGTTCTCAACTATATTATTATCACTTTAATTTTTGATTCTGGAAAGTAAAATAGATTTTAAAAGAGCATTTATTTATCTAATATAATTTCAAGTTGTCATAGTAAATAAATGCTCAAACCTAGAAATGCTATGCATTTGTGCAAGAGCCGTAGTAAAGCATTACAAAAACATATGTATTCCAGATGGGAAAATGTTCAGATGACTAAAGCAATCTTAGAATTAAATTTTTATAACTAATAAACTTCATAGAACTATAAAATGTTCCTTTCATTTGCAGATTAAATTGATACCTGCAATTGCTAAAAGTCTCAATAAAAATAACAAATATATTTCTGGGTGTGGCACTTCACACCTGTAATCTCAGCTACTCAGAAGGAGGACTGAAATTTCTAGGCAAGCCTAGACAAAATAACTAGAGATCCTGTCCCAAAATAAAAATTTAAAAGGGCTGGGGGGTAGTTCAGTGTGAGGTCCCTAGGTAGAATCCCCAATACCACCCCCCCACAAATATATACATGTATATATGCATATATGTACACACACATAAGGATAAGTAGGCTACTAAGAGGAAAGAAAAGGACTAACATACATTCAACCATAATTAAATGTGCTGTGGTGTCTTAAGTACTTTCCTCCTCCCATCCTAACCATTAATAAGCATGTAGAGTAGATTAAACCCCTTCTGTCATGATCACACTTAACTTGCTCTGTAACACTTAAAAATAAGTATTATTAGTCCTGTTTTATAGGGGAAAACCAAAGCTCACAAAGGATTCTAACATATTAAATGGTGGAACCATGATTTGAACAAAGTCTTTCTAAACTCTGTGGCCTATGTACTTTCTATCACCCCTATGAATTCTGAGACGGGTCAGGCGTGATGAGCATGCCTGTTATCCCAGCACTCAGGAGGCTAAGGCAGGAGGACCACCATGAGTTCGCGGCCAGCATGGGCAATATAAACCTGAACTAACTACATGGTAAGACTGATCCTGTTTTAAAAAAAAAAACTGAAACGATGTCTCTATATGTAGCCCATGTGTTTTGCTGAAATGACATGAAGGCTTAATATTTAATTGGGCTCTTAATTTTCTTTAATTCCATAGAGATAAAATTTTCTGCCAATGAGGACATACTAATATATGAATTTGTGATGTGATATGGTCAAGCTTCAAATTTTGTAAGGATCTATAAAAACACATTTACAGAGGAAACTATTTCAATGACAGTCAAAGTCAAATACATTTTTGGCAGATGTATCAGGACATACATATGTTCAAAATTAAGATGACTGGTAAATATTTCCCATAGTATGTTAATAAATGTAGTAAATACTAATGGAAATATATAGCAATCCTATGCACACTAAAAAATTTCAAAAGCATGCTAAATACTAGCAAAAGAATTCAAACATGACAAACAGGAGAGCAAGCAAGTTGGAGAAGATATCTAGCAAGAATTCAGTGACTATAAAAAGCAGATCATTTTTAATATGCCACTCTAAACAATGCCTTCTACTTTGTAAGACACAGATTTTGAAATTTTTCAGACTGATAAAAACTTAGCAGTATTCCTTTTTTTATTTTTTTAAAGTTCTGATCTTATACCATCCTTGCTATTAACAATCTACATTTTGGTTTTATTTCTCTCTCAGTTGTAAATCCCTGTAGAGAATAGATTAACTGAACCATCAGGAAGAATGAATCAAATACATCATATTCTTCAAAGAATATATTAAATCTGAAATTTCTTTCATTAATCGCAAAACTGTAGTTATGTAGTAACAAGGATATTATAGATTTAGTTGTGGCAGTCAAAAGAAAAAGATCATAAAACTGATTTCTCATTCTGTCTCACTCGGGAAGAGAGTAAGGGTAGGTTATGTGAGAGAATGACCACAGCAACATCAAATTTTCTCCACCAAGAAGAATCCTTCCTTTCTCCCAACCTGGGCAACTAACGGGAAAAATATTAGGCCTAGCCTCCAATCCCCAATAACTACTATAACTGCTGCCACTGTTTTTACTTTTCCTTTTGATACTAATGTGGGTATTGGTACGCATGTGGGTGAGGGTGTGATAACAGAAGAAAGGAACAGAGGTTGGTAAACAGAGATAAAGAGAAAGAGCTAGATATTGAGAATGTTTTTGTCATTATGACAATTCATATATTGTAAGCGTCAGTGACATTCAGAAAATATAACAAAGCTAAATAATATTAAAAATCTATGTTAAGAACCTAAATGAGTGATCACAAGAGAGGGATAAAGACTTTACATCAAATCATGAAGTCCAATTGTCAAAACTCATTTCTAATGTGTTTACACTATAATATCCCATCATTATATTGGGCAAATTAGGTAAACAGTGCATATAATCAAAGCCTTGCTCTGTCATTCAAGCTTTATTTGTGTGTCTTGCTTGTAGTTATTCATTCTGTAGGCATATTAAGACAAATAACACAGCATGAACAATGCAAAAAATAAATATCAACCCAAGTGGAAAAAATAAATGGCACTAATAAAAAGAACATTCAGAATAGATATATTTATAGTATAGAAAAGTACTAAATACAGTACCTACATTAGGAGGGGTCAAATCTGCATTTCATGAAGCAAAATAGGAAAGTGTTACACATTATGAGACAGATAACAACAGTCCACATGCAAGACAAGTAATCAATGTTATAATTTTTTTTCATGTACACTGAAGACATTAAAAAAGTAACACTGGAGTCAAATTAGCTTTCGAAGGAGAAAAAAGCTACAAATTATTTTTTCCAATAGATAATTCATTGTCATAGAATCATTTATGAGAATATTTTAAATGTTTTAATAGTTTAAATATTTTAAAAGTTTTCACTAAACTCTTAATAGAGAAATGACAGATAAGTAAGATTTACCCCAGTACTCTGTTTTAACCCAAACCAACAACCACTTTCTATTATTTGAACTTTTTAGTGGATGCACATGACTAAATTGCATCTTTCCCCACAATCCTCTAGCTCTGACAGTGAAGTAGGACAATACCACAAGAAAAGAAATGCAGTGAGTCAATTAAAAGCAAAAAGAACATACCTTCCAATAAATTAATATCGATGTCATTATTATCAGGCTTGTGTAGGCATGGGTATGTGTTAAAAAGATTTGCTACAAAGGCTAAATTAAGTTTAGGATTGCCTGAAACCACATCTGCAGGAGTAACAAACTGTCTGCAGCCTAGTTTATCTGCTTCTTGAAGCATGAATCCAGCACGCTTCAGGTCATTTTTCTCCTGAACAATGAAATAAAACAAAAATGGTCAAGATTGAATTTGTAACTGGCATAGTTTTATAGACACACATATTTATAAGCAATTGCATTTCCACAAATATATCAAATAATGTCAGAATGTACAGAAATTACAAATCAACATCTCCATGTCTTTTAAATCAAAAAGAACAAGTCTCTCAGTTTTAAGGCTGAAATTACTGATACATATTACACCCTCACTGCTGAAATACTTAACAAAAACTCTCAGATATTGAATCAGTAAGCTCTTACTGGTCAGAGTACAGTATAGATAATAAGGCCACCTAGTAGAGTACTCTCTGGTTAACAAACTTAGTTATCTCACCCAGAATACACTAAGTAATATTGACATTTTCCTCAATGAAAAGGAAACTCATGAAACATATAATGAAATACATAACTCATGAAATGAGAAGGAACAGCACCTTCTAGTTGTAAAACCCTAGAAGCAAAACAAGTCAAATACCTATAAGCAAGAAGAGTAGATGAATGAACTGGTATATTCATGCAATATATAAAACAATATGAGTGACTTAAAATTCTATTGTTGTACTTGCTTTTTATATATCAATCTTCAGTTGGAGTATAACGTATCTAATTTTGTATACCAGAGTTGTAAAGAAGTAAAAACATAAATTGAATCAAAGAAAGTGATAGATTTCAACGTATTAAACAATGAAAAGTTACCAAGGTTGACATCAACCTTATTTAGACCTTAATTCAGATGAACATTTACAAGGCAACTGGAAATGTCAACAGTGACTAGGTGATGTTACAGATTACCTGTATTATTAACTTTTCAGGGATAAGGTATTTTTATACTGAAATATCCTTATCCTGGAAATATCCTTTATCCTGGAAATAAAGGTTGAAGTATTTATCAGTGAAATGACAGGATGTCTAGAATTTGCTTCAAAATAATACTGTATAGAAGAAGGAAATAGAAATAATTTTACTGATGATGAGTGAATAAGTATTTAACTTAGTTGGGCAACTGAAATAAATAGACACTTCTTAGATGAAGAAGTAGAAACAGAAAATAAACATATGAAAAAATGTTCAACATCACTGGTCATTCAAGAGATGCAAATTAAAACAACCCTGAGATTCCACCTCACTCCAGAAAGAATGGCTATTATCAACAAATCAGCCAATAACAAATGCTGGAAGAGCTGTGGAGAAAAAGGAACCCTTCTCTACTGTTGGTGGGATTGTAGACAGGTGCAACTGCTACAGAAATAAGTGTGGAGATTCCACAGAGAACTAGGACTAGAGGTTCCATTTAACCCAGCTATTCCCCTTCTTATCTTCCCAAAAGAATTAAAAGCATTGTACTGTAGTGATATATACACACCCATGTTTATAGTGGCAGTTTGTAATAGCTAAATCTTGGAAACAGCCCAAATGCCCATCAGCCGAGGAATGGATACAGAAAATGTGGTTTTCTTATACAATGGAGTACTACTCTGCCATAAAGAATTAGAAGCTTGAGATATTTCTAGGTAAATGGGTGCATCTTGAGACAATACTCTTAAGTGAAATAAATTAGACACACATGTTTAAATACTGCATTGTTTCTCTGGTGTGAGAAACCAAAAGTGTAAATAAAGTCTCAACTATATTATATTGGGAAAAGGACGAAAATGTCCAAATGGGAAAGGGAACAAGGGAGGGGGAGGAGGAAAGGAACAGAGGGACAAGAGAAATAAGAAATGGAAGGAAAAAATGGAAACAAAGCTTTTGTAAATAAGGAGGGAGGAGGGGGTGAAGGGAGGGGAGGGGGATGGGAAAAACGAAGTAACAAGATATATCATGTACAGGTACGAATCCCCGATGATGAATGTTATCACTATGTACATCAAAATGTACCATTAAAATAAAATTTAAAAAAAAGAATTATGAGAAAAAAGTATTTAACTTAGTATATTAAAGTATATTAAGTCTAAAATACAAACTCTGTTCAGTGTTGTATATATTTAGTTTTCCATAGGGTTTTTTTTTTTTTAAGTGCCTGATTTTTTTTTTTTTTCTTTTGAGACAGGGTCTCACTATGCAGTTCAGTAGGCTGGTCTCTGTTGCCTAGTCTGGGTCTCAAACTCCCAAGTGATCCTCCTACCTTAGCCTCCTGAGTGCTGGGATTATAAGCATGCAGCACCATGTCCAGATTAAATTCCTGATTTTTTGACTCAAAGTAATTTATAAATGCTGCATAGTTTTGCAGTACTAAATTCCTGACATTTCATTATAATAATGTGAAATATAATTTATTATGACTCAAATTGCTTTTAAAACCAGTTATGCATTCTATAGTTTAAGTATTTAACATATTTTCACATAGTAGACAGCCTGAGCAGATTTTAATATTCAGATAAAACCATCCCTGCTACTTAATAACTTATGCTAAAAGAATGGACTTCCTGGGGCTGGGGATTTAGCTCAGTGATTAGAGTGCTTGCCTTGCAAGCACAAGGGCCTGAGTTCGATCCCCGGCACCACAAAAAAAAAAAAAAAAAAAAAAAAAAAAAAAAAAAAAAAAAAAAAAAAAAAAAAAAAAAAAAAAAAAAAAAAAAAAAAAAAAAAAAAGAATGGACTTCCTAAGAAATGTGTTAAGTGGTTCAGGATCTGTGTCAGTCCTACCTGGAATATAAATAGTAGGAATTGCCATCCTTTATTGTGTCTATATCTAAATATAGGCTGTGGAACTATCAGTTGCTTAGCAATCAAATAACAGCTTGCTGCTCCCTTTCTTGAACACACTGACAATCACAAAAGCGCTCTGATTCCAGTTACTCCATACCAGAGAAATGTGGGTAATAGGATTTATCCACATGTATTCAAGGTTAGAATTTTGCGATTCCACTTCTTTGGTCTTGACAGCCAGATGAATTAGCATGGAAATTTGGAGCCTAGAACATGAAAAAACTTCTAAAGAGCAAAGAGTCAATCCTTAATGAAGGGCTGAAGACTCTACAGTGGAATGCTGCCTGTATAGAATTATGCTTGAAGTTTGACTGTACTTACTAGCAAGTTCACAGTCATAAATTAGAACAGTTATCAGGGGCTGGTTGGAAGGTACTGGGGAATTATGGTTTAATGGGTACAGAGTTTCACTGTGGGAAAACGACAAAGTTCTGGAGATAGGTAGTGGTGATAGTTGCACAGCAATGTGAATGTAGTGAATGTCACTGAACTGTTTGCTCAAAAATGATAAAATGGTAATTTTTATGTTATATATAATTTTACTTCAATATACAAAAAAAAATTTAAAACTACACTCACATTAAACCCTGAAAGGTCAATGGCAATGGCAGGTCCATCTTCTCGGTCACCTTTAGGGGCAATCTGATTAAGCAGATGAAAGTAGGCTCTTGAATCCTTCAAGGAAAAATAAACAGCATATTTAAAATGAACAAAATCTCATTAAATTTAGGAAAAAGAGTACCCAAACTGAGGAAATTTCCCCATCCCCAAAAATGGAATAACAATGTAAGTAACTTTATTAATACAAAATCTCTTAAATTACACTATGCTGTTTTACACTTCAGAGCATTCAGCAATCTTCTTTCACACCTTAGAGCTTCTAACAATGCTATTCCATATAAATGGAATACCCCACCACCACATATACACACTCCCCTCTCTCATTTGTTTCTATCTCCAAGAATAGTACAAGCATCAGTTAAAGACTCAGGTCAAATAGTTTGTCCCAGAAGGCCTCCTTGATTTCTCTAGAATGAACGAGAAAGCTTCTTCTGTATTGTACAGCACCCCCTGCCCATCTCTATAAATCAACTCTGACCACATTTTATTAAATTATCCACTGTAGTCATCTTCAAAGATAGTTATCCTAATTCTCTATACATACATGTAGCTCCTCCCATCACAAAAGTGTACTCTATTTTCCCTCCCCTTTTACTTGGAATGGCCTTGTGACACCTCTGACCAACAGAATGCTGTGAACATGATCTTCTAGGGCTTCCAAATCATGATGGCCTCTACTTCTTCTCCCTTTACCTAAGAAGTCCAACTATCTTGAGACTGTCATGCTGTGAGAAGTCCAATCTGAACACATGGGGAGGCCTGGTAGAGGAGCAGTGAGCCGCCATACATGGGACTGATGCCCTTGTGCACCTTCCAGATGAGCCCAACAGACGGCTGAATGTTAACCAAATGAGTGATCCCAGAAAAAAATATATGTGGAGAAGAACCACCCACCCAGCATTAACCCATAAAATTATGAAAAACCAGTAAGTCATTACTTTAAGCCAGTAAGCTTTTAATAGTTTGCTGTGTATAATTAGTAAGCTTCCTAAGAGGTACGTATCTGCATCAACCACATCTAGCATAGTAGCCCACAAGGGGGACGTAATAAATGTCTGAATGAACTGAATTGTAGGAGGATTTAGAAGAAGAGAAACTCTAGAAATAAACCTTTAAATCAGCAAATAAAAGCAGAGAAAACAGAGTCACTTCGAAGACTGAGAGTGTCATTCAGGTCATTAGAGCAAAAACATAACATGTCTGAAGGAGTTAGCATATCTAAATAGGGAATATGCATTAGAGACAGCACTGCTCTAAGATTTAGGAGGCTGAGGCAGGATTGCAAGTTCAAGCCCAGCATGAGCAACTTAGCAAATTAGCAAGAGCATGTCTTAAAAAGTGCTGAAGATGTACCTCAGTATGAAGGCCCTGGGTTCAATCTCCAATCCCCAATACCACATACGTATGTACATACATACATACATATACATATATACATAGTAGAAAAAAAAAGTCACAAGAAACCAGCTTAGCAATGCCTGTACCAGCAGTGACCACGGGAGAGTTGTAAGGCAGAAATGAACGTTATAGTTTTTTTTGACAAGGCTCTCCCAGTAGAGAGGAAAGTGTTTCAAGCTACTTTAGAAGCCACAGTTTAAGATCTTTTTTGTCTGTTTTCCTCTGCTGTCAATTTGGTTTCCTGGTAGTTAGTTATTGGCAAAGTGGGAATAAGAACATTGGCCAGACCCACAAGGGTCTCAAGTATGGCAAACAGATAATTCTCAAGTCAAATTAATGGACTGACATCTTCATAATTTAGTAGACTGTGGCATATAAAATAGGAAATAATGGTTTAATCTATAAGGCTAACACCTCCTTCTTCTTATATCCAGTTATAATCCTTACTAAAAATCAGTAGAGCCAAGTATAGTGGCTCATGCCCAGCACTCAAGAGGCTGAAGCAGGAGGATCACAAGTTGGAGGCCACCCTGGGTCACTTAGAGAGTTCAAGGCCAGTCTAGACTACATAGTGAGACCCTGTCCCAAAAAAGCAAAATAATAATAATGATAATAATAATAGACACATATATACATGAAAATCTGGGGTTGGGTATGTAGCTCTGTAGTAGACAGCTTGTCTAGCATGCATGAGGCCCTAGGCTCAATCTCCAGCACAAAAAAAAAAATGTTTTTCCCAATAAATCAGTCTATTTCATTAAAAGATTTTGTGAATATATTTGAGAGGATCTACTCAGAGAAATACAAAACTTCATTTTCTATCCCAGTGTAAATTGAATTCAATTTTAAGTCAGAACACCATTATTTTTCAATTCTACATCCTTATTTCATGTCACAAATTTGAAAATTAAAATATAAACCTTAATGTCCTGGCTGAAGTTGTTGATGGTACGCCATCCTGCATTGGTCAGATGGTAGTTCACCCATCGCAGCAGTAATTCCTCAGGAGAAAGTTTCATCAATTCCTCTAGTTCCTCACCTTCACTTAGCAATGCAATCAAAGCTAAGAGGAAAATACTGAAATGTAAATTTTTCCTGGAGCAAGTATGCATCCATGAAAATTAAATATTTGTGATAATCTTACCTTCATTCCTAGAAATCTCGATATCAGCAAAAAGACCAACTTTGATGATCTGCCAGAGAAGACCCAAGACCAAGTGAGGCTTTCCTTCTTTGAGATCCTGTGCACCAATGTTGACCACTGTACAACCAATGGCTGAGGCAGAATTCAGGGCTAGGTTTAAATTTTCCTAAATTGCCCCAAAACAAACAAAACATATATATGTGGAAGTACTTTCTAAAGTCTTATCTACAAGTTACTACATGAAACGATACATTGCAGAAATACCAGATTTTTAAGCACTGGTAGTATTTATACAACTAAACTACTACGAAAAAATCACATGGTTTTAACCATCATCTGTATATGCCAATCACTTTCAAGTCTGCATCTCAAACCTACACCTTCTCTGAACCCCCAATAAGCTCTACCTCTGTGTATACACTTGATTGTATCCACCTGGATGTTCCACAAATACCTCAAACCCAATATGTCTAAAATAAGCAAAATTTCTCACCATGTTTCCTTGGTCTTCTTCTCCTTCCTATTAAAATTAGTTTTTCCTTATTTATTTACTGTCCTGATTGATAAGACCAAACTTCATTCTTCTTCCTAAACCAGAAAGTGAGCAAAATCCTTGCTCTTCCTTGCCTGCCATATCCAATCACCAACTTGTCAATTCAGTGCTCTAAATACCTCTGAAAACCATCAATATTTTTCTTGAGTCGTTTCCTAACTTTCTAATGACCATCCTCCAACTTATTCTTTCCACTCTATCCTCTCCAATTCTCTGCTGTCAGTGATCTTAGGAAAATAGAAAGCTGATATTGTTCCCCAGCTTTACAACCCTTCCAGTGTTCCCTGTCATTACCACTGTCTATTCTCACTTTGTTCCAGCTACACTGGGCCTCTGAACTTGAAGTTTCCTCTGTCTAGAACATGCTTCCCCCAAATTACACAGTTGGTTTAAAATTCTGCTCAAATGCACATAATCTGTGATGTCTTCTCTGATCATCCTACACAAAATAGCATCTCCAGAGCCCTGTTCATACTTGTTACCGTATTCCCTACTTTACTCCTTATCTGATCTGACATATTATATACTTGCTTCTTTCTTGTTATATCTCTCCCAATTTAGAGTATGAGCTCTGTAGTAACAGGAGCTTTAATCTGTTTGGAGATGCTTTCCAGTACCTAAGTATGTGTTATGTGTTCAATATTTATTGAATAAATGGATGAATGGGTAAGAGTGATTGAAGCCATGGAGGGAAAAGGAAGAGTCAAGTTCAAATCTTTAGTGGAGCAATAAAAAATCTTCAGGACTTGACTATGGCCTCACCTTCTAACATTACACATATATACCCTGTGCTCTGGTCTTTTCCCCTTGGTTTATTAATGTTCCTCTTACCTCAAACACATGCTCCTTCGTCTAATCTCTTTCCCTTAAACACCACCTCCTTCCCTGAATCATTTTCCACACAAAATCAGTCAAGCGCTTCCCTATACTTTTATAATAAGTTGCATATACACAAAAAGAATGAAATTACTAACATAACTATTAAATATATTTTAATGGCGTATTCCCCTAGAAATTTCAGTACTATCAGTTTATCAGTGTTAGGTTAATGTTCGTTAGTTTTAGAAAGTCTCTATTTGTAAGCACTTTAACAAATGATGTACAATTAGGTTTCTATTCTGGAGAATTTTAAAGGTAACTCAAGTTAGATTTTACAGATTAGGTAACTGAAGCATAGAGGTTACACAGTATCAGAGCTAAGGTTTCATCTCTGGTCTCCACAGCCCATCCTCCTCCTAAGCATTATGCTGCATTGGTACTCTCATTTGGCAGTAGCAACAGCAAGTATTTATTCTGTTGGTGACAGCAGCAGCTATGCACAGAGGTTTTTCAAAGCATCATGAATATTTCAATGACCTTCTTTTGCAGTGTACTGAAGCCAGGCTCCAAGTAAATGGTGTATCTCTTGGGGATCTATCAAGGGTGATTTAAGTAAGCACTTAAAATTAAATTATTTTTGTAGTAGTATTAACATTCTTTTAAATATAATTCTCCCAAAAGTAGCAGCAGAACCAGATAATCCTTCAACATCTTTATAACCTCATAATTCACTACAAATAAACATGATAAATACAAAAACACATAACTTGCAAATATTTTATAGAAGTCCTAGAAGATTTTTAATAGCTTCAAATGCTTTTAAGTTACCCTATATCAAATCAATACAAGCTTTCAGAGATAGATTCTGCAAACTAATGCTTGACCACTAATATTTTTCTATTTCTTCTTCCCAAAGTATAAAGGATGTTTACTCCACTTGTGATTTCCCAGAATGCATCAGCAGGGGGAAGAACTGGACTGAAAATGATTTATTAAGAGACATAATCTTACAGTGACCCACTTCACAAGGACTAACATCACAAAACTGTATAATTTCACTAAACTGATTTTTGTAACTAGTAAGAATGAAAATTTTCTACCACTCTTCTCAGCCTGGACACTGACACCTGAAACACTATTGCCTATATTAATATGATTTTGTGTGTTATTCCTGTGGTCTTCAGTGGTATGACTTTACTATTCCTCTGTCTTCATTAGCATGATTTTGTTCTTCTTAGCAAAAGATTTGTTTACTGCAGGCACTGACTAAAAGACTCATTAGCCCTTCAGTGGAAAACACCAATGGACAGTTTATATGCTAAGATTCTTTTACTTCGTCACCTTTAAAACCTCCACTTGGTAGTTCTACCTAATAATCTTGGCTTGTTGTACTGAGATCCTCACTCAATCTATAAACCAGGCTCTTCTCACCACTCCTCTCACACTAAAAAACCCACCTTAAACTACAATTCTAATTCTGAAATTCTAACCTTACCTTACCAGCTCCAAGCCACTGCTAAAGCTTTGCAGATGGAATTTTCTCTTACTACAGTTAAGATGTAATTCAGCATTGTTTTTGGGTTATGATAGGAATATAAGAGAGAAACCAGCTTTGGTTGTTAATTTTATTTTTAAAATGGTGGCTCGGCTGGGGATTTAGCTCAGTGGTTACAGTGCTTGCCTTGCAAGCACAAGGCCCTGAGTTCAATCCCTGGCACCAAAAAAAATAAAATAAAAAAAATAAAATGGTGGCTATACATACAGGTATATCAAATGTCTTACAAGTAATTAGCTTCAAGAAATAGATTGAAAGTAAGGAGTTGTCATGTACATTCTTCACATAAATAGTCGTTTCTATTTGGTAAATACTACACTACTGCCCTACTAATTAGTAGCGAAAGGACCACCACTGTTATCTAAAACCACTTCTAAACATCTGAAAAGAGAACCCCAGAGAGAAGTTGCTCTCCAATTTGCCCTGAGTGTCCACTCTTCTTCCTTCAAGAACTTGTTTTGGTGGGAAAACATAAAGACGGTGGGAAACCACGAACAACTGGGACATGAGAGGTGTTCCTCCCTGTGTTTCACTGTCTTAATCTATAAAATAAGATACCTAACTTTGCAGGATATTAACGAAAGAAACAAGCAAACATGGCAGTTTATCTTGTATTACCTATCATTTTCTCACATTTTGGGGGAGGGACATCAGTCTGCCTAACATACATCCTACTTTACCAAGTAGGAAAATTTACACTGTTGTTTTAGATGGTTCCTTATGTCTCTTTTATTTTGATTAAATTGATTAATTTACCAACAGTCTCAAAGATACTTTTTAAATTAATTTTATTGGTACATTTTCAATATACATAATTATCACATTCATCATAGGGAATTTATACATGTGCATGATACATCCTCATTCTTTTTTTTTTCCATTTTTTCTTTCTTTTCTCGGG
>PVJO010005103.1:0-80267 GCA_004026905.1 Hystrix cristata | reverse complement strand
TATTTTAAATTTCCTTTCTTTTATTTTCTGCTACTTTGCAAATTTCATTTCCCATAAAGGTTCAATTCCAGACAAATGTACTTTTCTTTTGTTAATGATTTTTATAGGGCTGCACTATATGTATGTATATATATATATATATATATATATATATATATACACATATATTTTGCTTTTAAGAATGACACAATTTTTTTTTTTAAACCAAGAACATGTATTGGTACATTTTACATATAATGGTTACATTCATCACATTTATTTTGTACCTGTACATGATGCAGCTTGGTTCTCCCCCCTCTTCCCCACACCTCCCCTCTGTTCTCTCCCTCCCTATTTACAGCAGGTTTATTCATAATTTTCCATGTAAAGGTATGATTTGTTACTCAGATTTCCTCCTTATTTTACACATCATCTTTTTATTCCATTAAGGTATGTCCAAATGAAATTTATAATGTTTTTCCTCCCTAACTGCTATTGTATATAATAAAGGTCATATATGTGTGTGTGCTTGTACCTATGTACAAGTATGCAATATAAACATGTGTACTTTGTATGTATGAATATATTCATTGCAATAGATTTTTTATAACATTTGGTAATGAACAGATTCAATTTCCTATAGTTAGCCTGGTACTGGTTTCTTGACTTTTAGGTCTCAAAGTCACTACCATCTGTTTCGTAGTTTTATTCATATAATTGATTCTTTTAATTATGATAAACACAAAAATATAGTTTGTCAGTACATAAGGTAGAAAAAAGATAATATCTCAAAAATAATAAATGAATACACTTTACTGGATTTCTTTCCCTAGCTTTCATAACTACTGTACATCATTTTTATCCTTTTTATAATTTTTTTCTTTCATATATCATGATAACACATAAACCGATTATCATAAGGTCAAAAACAATGTTACTACAATCTTACAATCCTTAAAAGATGCATTAGACTTCTGTGGGATAAAGTTTCATGTGAAACTAGTAGTTTTTCTAACAGACTTATTATTCTGAGTTCTCAAATCCTGAACAAACAAGACAAATTTAATACTGTATATACACTAACATTTCGTTCTCTATCAAATTCTCTACCTTTTCTCATTCTACCCTCTTTCTGCTTCTGAAAGGCTTAAACTATTAGTCATATTGAAAGAATGCTACCTCTAAAAATAAAACTATAATACTTAGTTCCTCAAATCCAATTTGTGGCTATTGTGAAATATATACAGACTTTTTTCTTGTTTTCTTTAATGCAGTGCATAAAAGTATTAAAAGTAAAACCAAACAATAAGTTCATAAAACAGTAAGAAATGCTGTATTTCAGATTCAGTGCCATAAGAAGTTGTGTGACCCATGTATTCTAAAAATAAGATGGATATGAGTATTTCCAGTAATCGTGGGTATCAGATAAAGATACTAGGACAAGATGTAGAAGAAAACAATCTTCTGACAATTCAAATTGGAAATGGCCTTATTCAAGAATGGTAGTTTCTACTAGGGATGTGCAACATTATTGGCCTATTGCCAGGTGGGGTAGGGGCTGGGAGAGGAAGCCATGTAGCCAGCGTCCAATTTTGTACTTTCAAGGATGACAAGAAAAGGAGGAACCCCTTAAATAGTCTATGACTATGTACCACTGCCCTTAGGTCCTAGTTTTCTATAGAAGACACTTAATTTTAGCAAAATCAAGGCTTGCACTTGCTAAATTAAAGAAATAGATTAGTAGTTGCTCGATTTCAATAATTACTGTTTTAACCACGTGTTAATAGTTGACGTTACTAACACCACAAAGACAGTGGCAAGATAGCATAGTGATGAAGAGGAATGGCTCTGGACACCACTGGGATCATAGCCCTGGCTCTGCCGCTATATGACCTGTGCCTCATTTCCCTATCTGTAATATACCTTTTAAAGAAGCTGACTCCTAGGAAGAGTTGAGGGAATAATTTCACATAGTATGTTTAGAACAATGACTGGTACCTAGTAAATACTTGACAAATATTAATATCCACTCATTTGTGTACAGATTTTGAGGGGGGAAAAATGTGGTAACCTTGAAGTCCTACACTTTAACAAGATCTATATGAAGAAAACGACTACAGTACAACCTTGTTCAAAAAGAATAAAACTTCTGTGAAATGGTAAAACGTGATAAAACTATTCAGTGTTCATTTTTCAACCAACCAACAGAAACACTAGCATTGACGCTGGGAGTATAACTCAGGGGTAGCATGTGCAATGCTCAACACCACAAGAAAAAAGGAACACTAGCATCAAATAAATAATAATCAAATAACTCAATAATAATAGCCATATAAACTAAGTATTACTAACTTAAATAAAGAAATGTACCCAAGGTATATAGAATCTTGATTTCATTCATTACAAAATCAACTGAATTTTCCAAGTGTTTTTAAGAAAACAGAATTATGTTAAATCAGAAGTTTAATTTGGGCCCAAACATCCATTAATAAAGGCCTTATACTATATTTTGTAACGTAGTAACATGTTTCTAGTGAAGGGCAAATACTTACAGAAACAGTAAAAGGAGTGAGTTTTTTCTTATTAATGGCTCTTTCATCAATTGTATCTGGTTCAGATAAGTTGATCATTTTGCTAAGGAGAAATATAGGAATGATGTAGTTTAAAATTCCCAGAAATGTTTTTAGTTGATTTTTGCAAGCAGCCATAATAATTAAATTTTAAGAAAATAATAACGATCAATTTCTTTAAACTAGAATTAATTTAACCATCTTACACTTTCTTTATGTATCTTCTCTTTATTTCATTTAATCATTGCCAACATTTAGCAGGCTGAAATGTAAACAAATTCTCAAGAAGCAAGAAGTAGTATCCATATTGTTTAAATTATGTACTGTTGTTGCTGAAATGCAAGGAGCCAGATACTTTAAGACTTCAATAATACAGACACTTTTAAAAGAAAATAATATGAATTTTGTCTCTATATTTTAGAATATTTAGCTTTTAAAACTAAAATTAGAAAATGAAGGTCAGAGGAAGCAGATGGCATTAAGATCTATTTTACACATAATGTCCTAAACACTGATACCCATGTTCATGGGTAGGAATTTGTTTTATTTTTCTTTTCAAGTAAATAGAAAAAAAGACTACAGAAAATGTGCTAAGATATTAAAAAGTTAATTATGAGCGGTAGGAATATTTGTGATTGTTATTTTCTTCTTTAGAAGTTTCTGTATTTTTATAAATTAAAAGATACCTGCTTTTTATAAAGTATTCTGATACTACAGTAAATACTACAGAGACAAAGATTTAACCTTAGAATTTATAGTATAGTGAGTGGAACAGACTGCAAAGAACAAAGGCTCCATTAAAACACGGTTTTTACTTTATATCTAAAGTTTGTCTTCCTTTTACATTTCCTCTTGTTTCTTTCCCAGTCAGTTCAGTAATCAACACTTTCACATGAGGAAGTGAAAAGAGAAACTGTGTAAACATTTAAAAATGTATCTAAGGACTAATTCAAAAATTCCCTAGCATTATTATTGTAATATATGTGAAACGCACCAGAAAAAATAAAGGATTGTATTAGAAGGAAAATCTTGGAAAACATATTTAACTTTCTATGTAATATAAAACCTTCAAAGACCTAAGTAGCTAATTAAAAAAACAATGGACTTGCTGAATTGTAGTTGTCATGCAATGTTCATCAATGGGGATACTAAGAACATGGCTCCTGTAACTCAACAGTCAACTCACCAAAGAAGAATGCCATCTGCGAGTGATCTGAAAAGACTACCATCATTGGGATTCATTGGTATAAGATGCTTACAGTCAGGGTCATTCTCTAGGGCTTTGTTTATCCAGTTAACAAAAGCCACTTTTTCTTCCTCTGAAAACAGAAAGTCTTCATAGGCGAACCTCATTTCACAAAATTTATCACACAACAAAAAAATAGGGCTCAAAGATAATAAATAACTGTTATTAAAACTCTACTAAAACACTAAAAGGTTTAAGAACAGGGAATTCATTTTACTTTTTCATCAAAATATTAGGAAAGAGAAAGGAAGACATGTATTTTAAGGCATAATAAATATTTGGTTTGATTCTAAAGTCTTTCCAGATACGTATTGCTTCTGAAATCTAATGAAACAGAAGCAGAACATCAGAGGTTTAAAAGAAAAAATACACACACATACACACACAAACACACACATCCCCTCACTCACAAATATTGACAGATTTTTAAATAAGGGAAAAAAAATACCCCCATAAATGGATCTTTGGATCTATGGCAATAAATCCTACCCCCTAAAAAGTATTTAGAGTGCTGTAATTTTTGACTTAACAACAGAAATATTAAATTTAATCAGGAGTTATTTATTGGCAGTGTAGCTCAGGGGTAGAGCTCTTGCTCTAAGAAAAGTATCAAAAAACCAGTTTTTGCTCTTAACTATCATCATCATCAACCCTCAAAACATGGCTTCTAGTGTCAGTACACTGATCTTTAGGCAGAAAATGTCCCTGAGCTATTCAGTAGGGAAAGCAGGAAAGAACTTAGAGTAAAAGTATTCTATAGCTTTGTCATTATTATGTAAATATAAAAAATTTAACAATATAAATTTTTAAAGTAATTCATCTCTATTTCCATCAGAGGGTACCATATATGAGCTGGCCTACTCCATTTTTACCCCAGTACCTAGAATTAGATAATTTCCAAAGGGCATGTTTGGAAGGCACCCCTCAAATTCAACTCATCACCACACATAGAAAATAAAGACAGAAACTTTTTACTAGTGTGTCCCCTTCTGTACATATAATAATCTGACTCTTATCTAGTTGCCACAACCTACATATGTCTTTAGAAGGAATCTAGGAATTTAAACATCACTTAGTAAAGTAATTGCCATCAAGGAATTTTAGTGTAATGATAAAACAGAAGTACAAAGAAAGGTAACATAAAGAAAACATTCCATATACAGTATGCAATGTTTTAAAATTTTAAAGAAATAATCACTTATGGTTGGGTTGATCAAAAGGCTTTACTAGAGCAGATGTAGTGGCACATGCCTATTATCCCTGTTACCCAGGAGGCTGAGGCCAGAATCACTTTGAGCCTACAAAACCAACCTGGAGAAAACAGGAAGACCCCTATCTCAAAAACAGAATTTATGAAGGAAATACTATTTAAAAGATAGAAGGTGAAAATGGGCAGGAAAAGGGAGGATATTTTAGACACAGGAACCAGGAATGAGAAACCATGTCACAACCACTGGGATGGCTGTATTTTTTTTCAATGAATAATATCAAGTATTGGTGAAGATATGACAATAAAAGAAACTTCCTGTATAACTGGTAAAAGTGTAACACAGTACAGTCACTTTGGAAAACAGTTTGCTGGTTCTTTAAAATATTAAACATATAGTTACCAAAAGATCCAGCAATTAAACTCCGAGGTATATACTTAAGAGAATTTAAAGATTATATGCACACAATAAATGTGTACACAAGTGTTCATACATTATTTCTCATAATAGCCCAAAAGAGGAGACAACTCAAATATTCATAAACAAAATGTGGTATTACCCTTAGAATGGAGTATTTAGCAATAAAAAGAAACAAGGTATGATATATGCTATAAAATGGATGAACCTTAAAAATATGCCAGTAAAGAACTCTCTGTAAAATGAAAAAACCACTACAATATGATTCCATTTACATGAAATTTCTAGAGTAATCAAATCCATAGAATTAGAAAGTAGATTAATAGTTGCAGAGGTTTCTGGAAGGGGGAAATGACTGCCAATGAATTTTGGGGTTTCTCTTTGATAGAAGTAGAGTGTTTTGTTTTGTTTTGTTTTTCATTTTAAACCAAGAACATGTATTGGTACATTTTACATATAATGGTTACATTCATCACATTTATTTTGTACCTGTACATGATGCATCTTGGTTCTCCCCCCTCTTCCCCACCCCTCCCCTCTGTTCCCTCCCTCCCTATTTACAGCAGGTTTATTCATAATTTTCCATATTTTCCCTTTTCCTTTTCTTTCCTTTGTTGCCTTTCTGCTCTTCCCCCTTCTCTCTTTCTAGTACTTCTCTCCTTTGTATATTATCTTCCTTTTATATAATATCTATTACACCAATAGAGCAGGGCGAAAACCCACAGACTGGGAAAAAATTTTTTGCTAGCTAACTATCAGACAAAGGTCTAACATCTAGAATATACAAAGAACTCAAAAAAATTAAACCTCTCAAATTTAAAGACCCAATCCAAAAATGGGCAACTGAAATGAATAAACATTTCTCAGATGAAGAAATAAAAATGGCAAATAAGTATATGAAAAAATGTTCAACATCACCAGTCATCCGAGAAATGCAAATCAAAACAACGTTAAGATTCCACCTCACTCCAGAAAGAACCGCGTATATGGAAAAATCGACCAATAACAAATGCTGGAGGAGCTGTGGGGAAAAAGGAACCCTCCTCCACTGTTGGTGGGAATGTAGACTGGTCCAGCCACTGTGGGAATCAATATGGAGATTCTTCAAAAAACTACAACTGGAGGTTCCATATGACCCAGCTATTCCCCTACTGGGGATCTTCCCAGAAGAATTAAAATCGTCATACCAGAAGGACGTATGCACCACCATGTTCATAGCAACACAATTTGTAATAGCTAAGTCTTGGAAATAGCCTAAATGCCCAACAACCAATGAATGGCTAAAGGAAGTGTGTTTTTTCTATACAATGGAGTACTACACAGCCATAAAAAGGATAAACTAGAGTCATTTGTGTATAAATGGATGTTCCTTGAGAACATACTTTTACATGAAATAAATCAGACATTCGTGAGTACACATCAAACTGTTTCTCTGATATGAGAAACTGTTACTGTAAATAAGGAAGTAGAGTATTTTGAAATTAAATGGTGATGACAATTGTACAAGTCTGTAAATATACTAAAAAGTACTGGATTATACACTTAAAAGGGATGAATTTCATAGTAAGCCAATTTTATCTCAGTAAAGCTGGAATTTTCTTAAAGCTATGAAATGTTCTGTACAGTTTTCTAAGTAGTAATTACATGGGTTTATTCATAGGTTAAAATCATCAAGCCACATACTTAAGAGTATACACAGTTTACTATTTATATTTTATACCTCAATAAACAAGCAAAAAAAAGTCACCTTAGACAAGTGATTACCTCTTGCTAATAGGGGCATAACGAGCCACATGGAGTGATAAAATAGTCCATATCTTGACCTGGTTGGGAACTGCAGGGATATAGCTACATGGAGGTATGTACACACATAAAAAAGTCATTGAGCCATATACTTAAGATTACAGTGGGAATGTAGACTGGTGCAACCGCTATGGAAATCAGTGTGGAGATTCCTCAGGGAACTAGCACTAGAGATTCCATTTGACCCAGCTATTCCACTTCTTGGTACCTTCCCAAAAGAATTAAAAGCATCATACCACAGCGATATGTGCACCCCCATGTTTATAGCAGAACAGTCTGTGATAGCTAAATCTTGGAAACAACCCAAATACCCATCAGCCAAAGAATGGATACAGAAAATGTCGTTTTCTTATACAATGGAGTACTACTCTGCCATAAAGAATGATAAGCTTGAGCTATTCCTAAGTAAATGGATGCATCTTGAAACCATACTCTTAAGTGAAATAAATCGGACACGCATGTTTAAATACCACATTGTTTCTCTGGTGTGAGATACTGAAAGTGTAAATAAAGACTAAAATGTATTATATTGGGAAAGGGAAGAAAATGTCCAAATGGGAAAGGGAACAAGGGAGGGGGAGGAGGAAAGGAACAGAGGGACAAGAGAAATAAGAAATGGAAGGAAAAAATGGAAACAAAGCTTTTGTAGATAGGGAGGGAAGAAGAGGTGAGGGGAGGGGAATGGGAAAAAAAGAAGCAACAAGATATGTCATGTACAGGTACAAATCCCCAATGATGAATGTTATCACTGTGTACATCTAAAATGTACCATTAAAATAAAATTAAATTTAAAAAAACAGATTACAGCACTTTGCTCAATGTGTATTTTATCTCATTTTATGCTTTTTTTTCCTTTTTTTAAAATAAATATTTCAGTAAAATGAACAGGCAGAAACTGAGGTAAGGGGTAAGTACATTTCAAAAAGTGGAGGGAGCAATTATAGATTACTGCCTTTACTACTTCCCTAGTGGGAAAAGTTTAGGGAAAAAAAATACAATGGATAGGAGAAATTTAAGCATATCATTTGGGGAAAATCCAATTAGAAAGAGAATCAAGAGGATAATTAATATATTCAGATCTCGAAGGAAGATAAGAAGGAAAAAAAGTTCTAGGAAATTTTGTCAAAAATTTCAAAAGCATAGTTCCAAGTATGCTTATAAAAAGGAGAAAATAAAAAGGAACTTGCCCAGAGGTTCTTACATGTCTTGACCCTGAGAAGTAAGTTTAACATGGGGCAAGACTCCCTAAGAGTTATTGTGAATCTGGATTTCCCACAGGGCAACAATCCAGTGATTCTATCAGATCAAGCAGATCAGGTGCTATGTTCTCTAGTCACTTGGTTGTTTGATTAAAATCAATCAAGTATCTCAACTCTTGGAAAACTGAAGGGGAAAATCTTTATAATAAGCCTCTCCATCATTCCTTGATCTAATCTAATCTAAATGTAAATCTAATCTAAATGTAAAGCCATCTTACCACACAGGATGAAAAACCCACTCAAAAGTCATGATTGAACATACCAAGTGCTAAAATATAAACAACCTTCATTTTGTTTTTAATCTCTTTGTTGTACAGTGAACCTGACACACAGTACAAACTTACTGATTTTAGTGATTCTAGGACTTTTCATTTTAAAAGTTCTAAAATTGAGAAACATTTTAAATTTAATGTCATGGTATAATTTAGTCAGGATTTTTTTCCCCTCAATGATACATAAAATAATGTTATTAACTATAATGAAGAGCATCTTATATTTGAAAAAATATGCCACCTACTGAAAGAATCAGTGACCAAACAATCAAATTTGGACCAATACTATTTGAAAAGGATACCTATTGGGAGGATACCTGAATAAGAATGCTGTGTGCCCTCGCTTGAAATAGAAGAAGTTCCTCCAATAGCAGTAATTCCTTCCCTCTTGTTAATTATTTTCCGGAATGTTTTGCTGATATCTTTGCTTTTTAGTTCTTGTATTAGCTGGAATGAAATGTAAGTATGAGACTTGATCAAATAATCATAAAAATTTGGTGACAAGAGATATTTATTTAGACTTCCTTATTTGAAATGACACAAAAATAAACATGAGTCAGGTGTTCCCATAGTTAATGCATGTGTGCACAGATAACTCTCATTCAACTTACCAATAATACAAAATGGACAAATGTTTGTGCCTCAGTCCCTGAAAGAAGTTATAATTTAAGTAGAACATACAAAATTGTTCTCAGTGACTAGCCAGGATCTTTTTACTGAAAACGTAAGAAATAACTATATGATAAAGATTTTTTAAATGCCTTCATGAAGGCATTTTTCTGCCTAAACATCCCAGATATACACACGTTAAAGTAAATATTGTCAATCCTATCAGGAAATAACACAGGATCATAGGAACTCCCTTTCCCAGTCACTCTGACTGGACTCTCCAGAGACTGGCAAGACTGAATTCAGTCATTTCTCCAGTAATTTGTATTTTTTTAATGAAACTCGATCATGTCACTTTATACTGTATTCCTCCTACTTCCTTGACTTCCTATTGCTCTTAGGATAAAAATACAGATGTGTGGCACCGTGCCTGGCTTCATATTATTCATTTTCTCCTGACGTCCTTTTTTCATTTAACATCTTTCTCTAGATCTCAGTTCAGCCTTCACAGCTTAAAGGATACCTTCCCAAGTTCCTGGGTTCTCCAGCAACACCACCCCCAAGTTCAGTTCCTTCTACTATAACCTCTCATGGGACCTGTACCACTCTGACATAGCAGTTATCATAGTTGACATCTCTTATTCATTTATGTGATGCTGTCTTCACTACCATGCATAAACTCCATGAAAAAAGGAACCATGTCTCTTTTGTTCATCACATTATTCATGGTGCCTGGAGTTCAAATATTTGCTCAGTGAACAAAGACTGGAAAGCCAGATAAGTTATTTTCATAAATGTTTATTCAACTATATTAATGAGCATCATTAATCATTGAATTATATATAATTATTGTAGAGCATGAAACACTATTATCTAAACACCTAACCTCTGTTCAATGATATTTCCTTTTGTTTTACAAATTATTTGTGGAAATTATTATTTCTACAATACTAATTGTTAATATTACCATCATTTTAAACAAATGCTTTTTCTGGCCTCTGCAGCCAAATCTAACCAAAGATCATAATGTTGTTATTAAAATTCTTCTTGAAGCAAAAGGATCAGTAACTAGGAAAGGATTAGATTACTTACTGACACAAACTCTTCAAAACTGATCTTGCCATCTTTGCTATTGTCAGTGACTGCTAGAATTTTCTCCACAATCTCGCGCACCTTGTAGCCAGGAAGAGGAAGACTTGCTTCCTTAAATAGGTCCTGGAGTTCATAGTCACTCACATATCCACTATTGTCAATATCTGTAATGATATATTATGACCTGTCAGATATCATTTGTACTGCTGACGATGTGCACTTGGCCGTAAAGAGGAGTCACATGTTGCAAAACCTTTCAATTTGTCTCACAAGGGACAGTACCCTTTTTCCTCACCTGAGCTGTCAAAACACTCATATTTAAATGGAGTCCATCTCCATAGATTTAAGGTTCCTGTATGTATTAAGTATACAATACGGACAGTGCTCTGACAAACTCGATTTGAGCACATGACTAAGTTTCAAAGAAATAAGCCTAGCGAAGTCTCAGATAGCTAAAAGAAATATGTCAGCAATGGTCAAAAGAGAACACTCATCCAGAATTTAACTCAATGGAATTTACAAAATTAATGTGCTGCCCCCACATTCCATATAAAATATATGTAGCATGTAAAATACACATAAAGCATTTTCATTCTACATTTCACTTGATGGCAGTTCATTTGTCAATAATTCATTGCTTCTTCATTATGTATTTATGATACCATTATGTATGCTGAATCATGTTTGATGTCATTTTGAGATCAGATGTTCAAGAAATTTCACACTTACATTTGGGCTTTGGAAACAGGTTTCCAGGTGTTTTCACTTTATCACTGAGATGCCCTTCCCTGGGAGGGTTTCCCTAGACACTGGATATCACTTCTTGACTCAGAACAAAGGTAACACAAAACACTTCTGCCCAAAGTTGGCAACAGAGCTTTGAATTGTTTTATGGTTGCCTGGATCCACCTTGTATAGGTTTTCTCTGCTCATCTGCTAATAGTTGCTTTGTTTCCTATATTTCTTTTTCTTCTCAGTAAAAGAGGTATCATTACTATAATTGAATTAATGGTAAGGACAGGAGCTTATCTTTTGAACTCTAATGTGAAAGTGTATTGCTATAATCTCAAGTCATCTAGGAAGCTAAATTACTTGATATTTCAATTAATAATACTGCTTTCTTTGAATTTAGAGCAAATCCTCATTATTAGTGCATCACCAATTCAGAAATGTTTCCCATGATTCCAAAATATACAAAAAAGAGTAGTTTATTTCTCTACCATGAATATAGTGGCAAATATTTAAAAATTTAAAAATTGAGGAAGTTATTTACTTGCCAAACATCATGTTAAAATAAAATGTTTAACTTTAAATAGTTAACAGCTGGGGTCTTGGAGGTGGATAGATTTGGGTGTTCACATACTAGCTCTAGCCCTGCAACTTCTGTGGTTTTGGTATGATATAACAAGAACTGTGCCAGGTGTGGTTGCACACACCTGTAATCCTAGCATTCGGGAGGCTGAGGCAGGATGATTGCCATGAATTTGAGGCCAGCCTGGGCACTACATAGTGAGTTCAAAGCCAGCCTGAACTACATAGCGAGACCCTGTGTCGGAAAAAAAAAAAAAAGAACTAATAGTACCACTTAAATCTTTACAACTTAACAACCATAAAGATCATGGCTTAGAAAGAAACAAGACTTCCTTACAAATAATAATGGCACAACAACCAGATTAAAAAATAGGGCAAAGGACTTAAAACATTTCTCCAAAAAAGACATACAAATGGCCAATAAGTACATGAAAAGCTTCTCAATAGCATTAATGATCAGGGAAATACAAATCAAAACTACAGTAAAATACCACTTCACACCCATGAGGATGGCTATTATTAAAAAAAGAACAAGAAAAACAAAAACAGAAAATAAATTGTGAGGATATAGAGAAATTGAAACCTATGTGCACTGCTGGTAGGAACATAAAAAGGTGTAGACACTATATAATTTAGTACAATGATTTCCTGAAAAATGAAATATAAAATTGCCATATACCCCAGTAATTCTACTGCTAGGTATATACTCAAAAAAACTGAAAGCAAGGACTTGAACAGATATTTGTATACCCATGTTAATAATAGCTTTATTTATAATAGCCAAAAAATGGAAGCAACCTAAATGCCATCAGTTAATGAGTGGATAAGCAAAATGTGTATATATACATGGAGTACTATTTAGCCTTAAAAATGAAGGAAATTCAGGCACATGCTACAACATGGATGAACAATGAAGACATAATGCCAAGTAAAATAAGCCAGTCACAAAAAGACAAATATGATTCCATTTATATGAGATAACTAGGATAGTCAAATTCCTATGCACAAAAAGTAGAATGGTGATTTCTAGGGAACAGGAGAGATGGAAAGGGGTAATTATTGTTTTATAGGTGTAGAATTATAGTTTAGGAGCACCATTCTGAAAAACAATGGTGGTGCCAGATGCAGAACAATGTAAGTGTACTTAATGCCACTGAACTATACATTTAAAATGATTAAAATCATAAATTTATTATGCATGTTCAACCACAATTTTTTAAAGGAAACAAGATGACATATTTTAACTCCCAGCTTGCCCCTAGTGACCCATTACTCCATCTAGTAAGACTGGTACAAATTACTCAGCAGAGGGTTTGCTGAGTTCATTAGTCATAGTTTATCTGCTTAAAAAAGAAAAAAAGCAAGTACATATTCTATTAGTGTTAACAGTTGCCTCACATGACACAAATTGTCTTGCTGTGAGGATTGTTCCCTCAGTGAAGTGTTTATTCAAAATTTCATTAAGTAAATATTGCAAGATTATATTTCCATGACCCATAAAGATTAAAGTTCGTGTGCTAAACAAAGAAAATAGTTTACTCATCCATTCATTTTACTAAGACCTATGTAGCACTTTTTTTCCAAGTTCCCACATAAAATGACTGAAATACCAAAGCAGGAGATCCAGTTTTATTACTTCCTGTTTCAGGGCCTGAAATGAACAGAACAATTCAATAATTGCTCAATTTTTGTCTTGAAAAGATCTTGGACACTGCAGCCAATATTCAGTAAGACTCATTATTAACAATCTTGAAATCATACACATATTCACACAGTGCCCTATTGATAAGTCTGCAGGGAGAAATGGAAGGGTCTGCTGTGTTTCACTGCAATGATCTGCAAATAATAAGGTTTTACTTTTTTGGGGGGTACTGGGGATTGAACTCTGGGCCTTGCACTTGCTAGGCAAATGCTCTACCACTGAGCTAAATCCCCAACCCCAAAGTTTTACTTTTTTTCTAAGAGCTTTACTCTTTAAAAAAAATTTTTTTTTTTTTTGTTGCTGAGGGAATCTTTTTTCTTTGTAGTGATTTCTAAAATCCATCCTGCATTTTATTTCACCTAATTAATTTTACTTGTTATTCACTAAGTTTGTGAGAAATCTAAGAACAAGACCAACTATGATCATTATATCCTCCTGGCCCAACATCTGACTTGTTTTTCATGGAGTACTTTACTGCCCAAGAGAACATGTCTGCTGAGGAAGAGGCAATGACAATGGTCTCATTGTCACAGTGTCTGTTCACTGTGCTCAACTTTCACTTGCACATATTTGAAGACCAAGAAAAACTGGTATTTATATTCTCCTTGTTTACCCTATGTTTTCTAAGAGGAAAATGCAGAAGAGTTGAGATTTAACAGTGCAGAAGAAATTTTCTGGAAAAAAAATACAATGCTGTCGAGATGATAATGTCATAAAGACAAAACACTGAACGGCTTTAAAAAGTGACAGAAGAAAAATAAAACATACAGCCTTTAAAAACAAAGATGTTTTAAATTATACATGAGTGAGAATGAAAATAAGACATATGACCTTTAAAGACAGTATCTGTAGTAGATTTTTAAGATGTTCTTCATGAAGTCAGAAAGTGACACTGACAAAGACATGAAGGCCAGAGTTCAGTTAATACACAAGGAAGTGTTTCTATATTTTTTCACTATAATGAGGATAGCATGTTAAGTGTATTCAGTTACTGTCATTCATTAACTTAGATTATTCTCCACAAAGAAATGATCAAAGAATTCAAAGTCCAATTCACCTAGAAATTCAAGCCAGTCTTTAGTTTATTTTTCAGAAAGAATTCGGTGAAGCCTAGATTAAAAAAAAAAGGATTGTTCTGTTCCTGAAGTCTAACATCAAACAAAACAATAACATCGTATTTACTTTTCCTCAAGCATACCTATTTTATTAAATGCTTCTTGTAGTTCTTCAAGCTCCTCTCGAGAAATGGTAGTGGTACTATTTTCCATCTTAGGGCAGGAAAGATAACTTCAAGTCTTTGTATCTAGAAAAAGCAGTATTTATAAAAGAACATTAGTCCTTTGGAAACATTTTTCTAAGCAATATAAGGTGCAGAGGAAGTACATTCTCTACAAAAAAATCATCCATAATGTCTGGCTGACAAGAAACAAATGGAAGTAGGTCTCCCAGTAACACTCTCTCCCAACACAGCCTAGCAAACAAGAGCTGAGGAAGAAACACTTGCTTTTCCACTCTGTGTTTTCATAGGGCACAAACCTTTCTCAATAGTCTATATAATTTTCATTTATATTTTACCCCACTATTTAAGTAAAATAAGCACGTTTAAAAAAAGTATAGCATTAAAGTAGAAGTTCAAAAAGTAAGATTTAAAGACATGAGTGATGTCCTCAAAAAGAATAAAATTAAGCTAGAGTCTGTTCATCTAAGGTGAGTAGGCAAGACAAATAAAAAGAAAAAAATTTATGTAAAATTAGGCTGTAAGAAAGTTAAAAGACGGTGTTCATTTTTTAAAATAACTGGTAACAAATGCCCCAAACAGAAAATTAAAGTTACCCATAATAGTGCACCTATTATCTTTTTGTTACCTTTATCTTTCCGATCTATTTTTAAGCATGTGTTTGTACTTTTGTTGGGGGGGCATGGAAAATCTCAGAATTCTATTTTATAACCTTTTTCTTGTACCAACACATTGTCAGTATGTTTTCATGTTGCTCTTCAAAATAATACTTAATGTCACATATTAACAATACCTTACTTGGCAAATCTCCTGTTTCAATGTATTTGCATTGCTTTCAATTTTTAATATAAATAACACTTCAGTGAATATCCTTGTAGATAAATCTTTGTTCATATCCATGTTAATTTCTGTATGACAAATATCTAAAAGTGGAAATATTCATGTATTGAATACTTCCAATATGTAACACTGCAGCTCTCTTTTTTTTCAAGTGACTTAGTGGATTATCTATTCAATGTAAAACTGAAGTGGAATACAAATTATCTTGTGTTCCTCTTGGGTATACTTAGTTATATCACACATTTCATATGTGCCTCAGAGAATAAGTGAACATTTATGCTTTATAAGTCAAGCGGAATTTAGGCTAAATGGGAAGTCACCCTTTTAAGCACTTTTATAAGCTTATATATACAATTATATTTAAATGAGGTTCAAAATCTCTTATTTTTCAGGGAAGCACATTAATTTTCAAAATAATTTATTTACTGAAATTTATCACTGATCACTTTAAAACCATATTAAATGGTATGACACTCAAAGAATATGGCTCACTTGTCATTTACAATCTGTATACCAACTTAAGAATTTTTGATGTTCTTTCAAAGGGATAGATTTCTATCTTTTACAATTTTTCTGGGGAACAGTTCTAATTTAATATACAATTAAATAGCTTTTAAAAATATTCCATTGTCCACTATTTAATTCTTCAGTGTTTAAAAAAAAAGTCTGAACTGCTCAAGTCAGTGAAGGAAAAAGGAATACAATTGAAAGTCAGACTCCCTGGATGCAGTTTCTTACATCTAGTATTAAATATGCATTGTATTGAATTCTCACTTTTAGAAGGTTTTACTCAGTTAAAACTATTTACAGGCATAGCCATTCTGTATTGAAAGAAGGTGAGCAGTCTTATTAGGATTTTTAAGCTTAATTTCTTAGGGTTTGCAAAATGCTACTTCTGGTGTGGCTGGCTTTTAGTCTTTGTGGTCTTGGTCATCCTGCATATCCTGTCCCCTAGTCAAAATGGTTTCTATATCTTGCTTTGAGTTTCAAAAATAATGGTCTAATTTTAGCATTTGTACTGCACAGAAAGGCTGCAAAGTAACAGTCTTTGTGCTGACCTTGCATTTTGGCCATATCCATTTAAATTTATGAAACCTTTTAATTACAAAGAAAAATATATTTTTATTCCCCCTTAATCAGGCAAAACCAGCATGTAAACTTACTTAAAAAGCAATTTACCCATATACTGTCATTTCTAATTTTTAAAGCTTTGTTTCTATATCTAATAAACATAAAGATGTTGCTTTAAGTCCTTTAGCACTTAAATGACACAAAGAGAAAATACAGAATCATCTTCAAGATATACTCTTTTCTGTTTTTGTTTTTTTTATTTTTTATTTTTTTATTTATTTACTTATTTATTTTTTTGGAGTACTGAGGACTGGACCCAGGCCCTCATGTGTACTTTGCACTATCCTGCTGAGCTACATAGCCGGAATGTATACTCTTAAAATAAGAAAGCAAGATACAGAAAAGAAAGAATGGCAGATGAATGAAGGGAAAAGATATCACCTGCATGTTTATAAAACATTTCTGAAAGGATACAAGAAAATGGTAATGAGGACTGCTTTCCTATGGGAAATGGAGATGGCAGCAGAGTGGAAAAGGAGCTTATTTTCCATAATATATATTTTCTGTATTCATTTTTTTAGATCATAAGCCTACCAAGACCAAAAAATAACTGAAAAGGCAAGGCAAGGCAGTGTGACAAGACACTGAACAAAACTGGTCTGAAGGTATACATTACTGAATACTGATAATAAGATTATACATAATACTTATGGTCTATATCTTACAATGTTAAATAAGAGCACTTATACTTCTTTTCAATACAAAATATCATGATTAAAATACTAAAATAATTCATACTTGTCTACAAAAGGAAGACTCAGTAGTAGAGTGGTTAATGAAAACTACTGCCTCCTTTACAAGAACAGAATCATAAATATATTGCATAAATATTCTAGGTTTTTGCAAAATTATAATGTTAGTATTTTTAAGGAAACTATATTATATAGTGTATTTTGACAAGCTTTTTTACATAACATAATAAACTTGTTGACTATCCTATTGGCTAAGAAAATAAGTAGTTTGACTTGATGTATAAAAGGCTAATGTAATAAGGCCTGGAACTATGCCAACCTCTTCATACACATGCACTCACTATCTGTTTACACTGATGGAAAAGTATCATCCTTTAAAGTGCAAATTCGAGGCCTACACTGATCAGGTAACCTATCCAAGGAGGGTAGGTAAAATAAGAGATTCAAAAAAACCTAGTGGGCTGAGCGTGCATCTCAATGATGTATCACTTGCTTCTCATTTGTAAGGCCCTGGGTTCACTTCCTACCACGGAAAAACAAAATCTGTTTCTAATGTCTGAGTTCTTATTTCAACACATGATTCAACAGACATTCTGTCTCACTGCAAGTATCATAGGGAGTTTTAAAGGACAGACTGATGACCTTTCACAGTAAAGTGTGAATGTATAGTAAACTCTTCACGTGTTCATTCTTTTGACCATATTTTACTGTTTGACCAAAAGAATATTCATATGTCAGTAAAATAAATGAATCACACTTGTTTTTCAATAATATACCAAGTAGGAAAAGTAAACTGCTAAAGGATATATACAGTGTACCATTTATTATAAATTATAAAAATAAAATACTATAAATATTGCATAGGATGCCATACATATGTAGTAAAACATAACACTAGAGAATGACATAGTGAATTAAGAACAGTGGTTGTTGCCGGGCTGGGGATTTAGCTCAGTGGTCAGAGTGTCTGCCTCCCAAGCACAAGGCCCTGAGTTCAATCCCCGGCACCAAAAAAAAAAAAAAAAGAACAGTGGTTGTCTATGGAGATAGAGGCGGGGGGGGCAGGGCTTGGGGAGAGGATAGACTGAATGTATTACTTTTTCTAAAAGACATATTTGAAGAAATGTAGGCAAATTTTTAATGTTTATTCAATCTGGGCCATTGTTTATACTGTTTCTCTATTTTTCAGTATTTAAAAAATAATTTATAACGCAAAAATTTCTTAAAGAGAAAATACAATCTTAAACCAAAGCCAAAAATAACTAGTAAAAGAAACTCAAGGCCTAGACATGTAGCTCAGTGGTGCAACACTTGCCTAGCACATGCAAGGACCTGGGTTTGATCTCCAGCACAGCAAAAACAAAAACTCTCAGAGAGTAAATTAGTAAACAAAAATAAAGATGACTATCTTAGTCACTTTCTCATCACTGAGACACAATACACAACACCTACAACATAAAGAAGGAAAGGTTTATTTAGGCTCACAGTCTCTAGAGGTTTAAATCCATAGTTGGCTGGCTCCCCAAGGTAGGGTGGCATGGAAGAGGGGCATGGTAAAGGAGAAATTGCTCTTGGCATGGCAGGCAGGAAGCAGAGAGAGATCCAGGGAGGAGGGAGATAGACCTACCCTTCCAGGCCATGCCCCCAATGACCCACCTCCTCCAACCAGGCTTCACCCCCCCAAATCACATTTAGCTATAAACTCATCGATGAACTAATTCACTGATGAGTATCACATCCCCATGATCCAATCACCTCCCAAAAGCCCCACCTATGAGCATGTGAGGCTTTAGGGGGACAACAAACTTTTTGTTGCTGTTGTTAAAGTACTTCAGTCTTGAACACTTAAAATAGTATTACTGTGGCAGAATAATATGCTGAAATATTAAATTGTGCTTATTCTTTTCTGTCTTCATGTAACTCAGTAACATACTCTTAGGTATCCTGGCAGCACCGAAAATAAAATTGGCATGGAATCTGTGGTTCTCTTAGTGGAAAGACCAAACCTACTAAAGAGTTTACTTAGGTTGAGTGTCCTGGGGATGGGTCAGGGGTAGACAAGAAGAGGGTACCTCTTGAGAAACCACTAGTGGAGGAGGTCAGAGAAAGGGAGAGATTATCTCACTGAGGAGGGAGGGAAACCTGTGGGTACCAGCAAGAAGACTCCTGTTCCAGGGTGGCAACTGCAACAGAAAGGACCCATAGACTAAGCCAAAGGGTAGCCACTGAAGGTTGAAGACTGAGGGTAACAGAGCTTTCACTAAACCTCTTGTTCTTCATAAGACACCAAGACAAAAGAAGCTGAAGGGCAGATTCCAGATTCCATGCAGCATTTAGGCACAATAGGTCAAAATAAACTTGCTTCAAAGAATGTAAAGAAATGGGATATTTCCTTCCCGACTTTTAATGGGAAAACCCTCAATACCATTTCCCCATAGAAATGACCAAGATTAGAGATTCCAGAGCATTTCAACATTGCTGATGAGTGGCAGTTCTACTGATGCCCTGTATCCTCTTCCCTTCTTTTGCAAAATATTCTCTTATCTCCCACTGCAACCTTTCTCTTTTCCTGTGTTACTTCCTATCTTCAACACTGTATTACAAACTTAAAGATCACAAGACCAGTGGAATAAATAGCTAAGAAAAAAGAAACAGCTAAGAAATAAAATTTAATTGAAGAGTTTAAAGGAAAATCTGGAAAATATTGTCATCTATAATATTTCCAACAATTTACTTATTCAATTACATTTTATAACAGGGAGTTACATCATTCCTTTTGCAAAAAATCAAAATTTGTATTTCCTATCAACCCTTTTTTTTTTTCAGGTGCTGGGGATCGAACTCAGGTCTTGTGCTTGCAAAGCAAGTACTGTAACCACTGAGCTAAGTCCCCAACCCCTCATTATTTTTTAAAACACATTTTTTTTAGTTAATTGGAATGTCTACTGACTCTTGAATATAAATATGAATTGAGATGTTATTACTTTGTTAATTATTAATTCTCTATTCTACATAAAACCTGGACTATTGAACTCCTCATTTGAACAGAGGGCACAACACATTAAAAGGGCACAATATGATTATATATTATATACAATAAGAAATGGGGACTTGGAGATTTAGCTCAAGTGGTAGAGTGCTTGCCTAGCAAGCACAGGACCCTGAGTTCGATCCCCAGCACCCAAAAAAAAAAAAAAAAAGAATGAGAGAGAGAAATAGAGAAATGGGCAACTGAAATGAACAGATGCTTCTTAGAGGAAGAAGTAAGTACAAATGGCCAACAAATGTATGAAAAAATGTTCAGCATCTGTGGCCACTAGAGAAATGCAAATTAAAACAATGCCAAGATTCTATTTTATAACAGAAAGAATGGCAATTATCAAGAAGTCAAAAAATAACAACTCCTGGCATGGCTGTGGTGAAAAAGGAATCCTCCTACATTGTTGGTGGGAATGTAAATTAGTACAACAATTGTGGAAGATCAAGATGGAGACTGGAGCTTTCTCAAAGTAATATAATTAGAAATTCTATATGACCCAGATATCCTCCATCTAGGTATCTTTGCCAAAAAGCTAAAGACATCATACTACAGCAATACATCATACCAACGTTTGTTGCAGCACAATTCATAATAGCTTAGTACTTGAAGCAGCCTGAAAACCCATCAACAGACAACTGGATAAAGAAAATGTGGTATTTATACATAATGCGATACTACTCAGCTAGCTATAAAGAGAAATAAATTCCCACCAGTTGTAGGAAGATGGATGCATCTGGAAAACATGTTGAGTGAAAGAAATCAGACACACAAACTTAAATACCATATAGTGACTCTTATTTGAGCAAGGCAAAGTACAAACAAAGAGCACAATAAAAGATGTACAGAAGGAGACTAGAAGATAAATATCTTGCAAATGAGAAGGGGTCAGGGAGACTGAGGGAAAGGGGAGACAGTGTAGGGAAAGGGAAACAAGTAGAATAAAGATATGCTATGTACAGGAACCTAATAATTGCCCATGAGGGTAAACATATGTCATAAATATGAGCTAAGATTAATAATATCAACAAGAATGAAAATGGGGAAAGGAAATTTAGAGGAAGAGAGAAGGGAGTGAGAAGGAAAAAGGAACAAAAAAATAAGCTGTATTATGTACAGGTATTCACTCCCCAAAATGATTGTAAACTTCATGTACTGCAAACATGTACTAATAAAAAAAATGCAAAGGAATGTCTACATTTTAATAGCCAGTTCTCTTCAGTCATTTCCCCACTTCCTTATTAGCATTCAACAACTTACTGACCATCTGTTTACTGTGCTGAGTATGAGAGTAACAAAGACTATTTTGAGAACTTTTTTTTTAACTCACAAAACTATAGCTGTGTTTTCTAAATCTATCGAACTAATTTCTGCCAGCTATCCTAATCATTTTAAAAGGAGTTAATAATATAGCCTCAATTCTCCCATCGATGAACATTTTAAATTCTGATACTTCTGTGCACACTGTAAACAAACAAATCTTCTGGCAAAGCAGAGAAGAACACAGATGACTTATCTACATCTTTTCCCCACTATTTCACTGCACAAGTCACCACAATAGTTATCTCCACAACCAGTCACAATCATCATGTTCCTACACCTTTGTACACTTGGGCACGCACTTGGGGCTGGCATTTGGTAGCTGTTAGGGTTACTACCCATATTCCTTTACTTAAAGCTCCAATACATACCTCCCAGTAAGACAGTTTAAATTCATTCCCTAGTAAAGGAATTTAAACCTATTCATTCACATATTCAGCCAATACATATTACTTGACTGGGCTAAATTTGGAGATTTAAAAACAAGTAAGAGTTATTCTCTTCTAGAAACTCATAAAATGCTTAACAGGTTCAACTATAAATGCCTAAAAAGCTTAACTAAAACTGACTTTTTTGTGGGAGACATAATCTGGTGATTACTTTTCTAATGAAAAGATAGGATCATTCTCTAATTCATTTACTATTCAAATCTGGATTTAAATACTTTATTTATATACTTTCTATGTAATTTTTATATACTTTACACCACTTATTATAGTGGTCACTCCAGGAAATATCACATATCACTGTGGGCTGGAAGTTTCTGGGCTAATTGTAGTCAAAGCACCTGTATCATATGAGAAGGCAATATGAAAAGAAAGGGTAGAAGGCTAAAATACACATTTTTTTTTAAATAAGAGAAAAAACAGGTCTGAGGATTTAGCTCAGTGGTGAGAGTGCTTGCCTTACAAGCACAAGGCCCTGAGTTCGATCCCCAGCACCAAAAAAAAAAAAGAGAGAGAGAGAAAACAGAAACCAAAGTCTCAAAGAACACAGAAAGGGAAATTCCAAGAAAAGCAGTCTGTAGAGGATTCACACTATGACAAAACTATCCCTTTCTCCTACTAAAACAAACAACAGGTTGGAGAATATTCAAATCAGAATACCAATGTCAAAAAGCATGTGGTGAGTTAACTAGTGTATTGTGAAGGCAGAAATAGACTTAATGGTAGACCTTAAAATAGGTTACATAATAGAACTCAGAATGAATAACTCCCAAGAAAAGATATCAAATTGAAATCAAAGCTTTTGGCACCTCACCTTTACTACTTCATGCATGAGATTTGATCGCCCAAGAACAGAGATTCAAAAATTATTTGACTTGTACAACCGAATGAATAGATAATGTACAGAGCCACAGTTGCTCAGTGAATGGTTAACTCCATATGTCAAGGAAAATGAAAATCAAAAAAAACCCCCAAAATGGTCTCCTCTCACAAGACACTTGTCCTAGAGCTCTTTTCATTATTCCCAGCTAACACAAGTGCTATTCATCTTTAAATTTCAAACATAAAGTTTTAAGTGTAGAAGTACTGAAGGCATGGCCTAGGCAAAGAGCAACAATATGTAAACTTGGCCCTCACTCCTTCAGTCCTCCTACTCTGTGCCCTCAGCTCTACCCAAACATGTACACTAATGGATTTGCTGTGCTTCCAATGACACAAGAACAGTTTCCCACTGCAGCCTGTCCACAGGTAGAACAATCTTTGCTTCTTTTTCAACAGAGCTAAGATTAGTAATTTTCTTAGCTGAGAAATAGAAACTATACAAAGTGGAACTCACTCATCAAAGCATAATAAAAAAGTATACACAGGAAATTTTGATTGAAACCATTTGAGGGTATAAAAGAAAAGACTTAGCCCCTAGTACTTTACTGAAGCTTCAAATTCTTCCTAAATTCAACATTAAATTACTATACCTAACTTGTATGCTGAGGAGATTAGAATCTACAGAATACAAATCTGTTCATAATAGAACATTCTGTCCAGAAACAGCCAGAGCCCCAAATTCAGCAACACTTGCATTCTATTGGCCATGAACATTTTTCCTGGCTCCTGATCCTGGATGAAGAAAAAGCCTATCCTATCTGACTCTCCAGCCTCCGTCCTTTCCTTCATATGTCTGTGTTGCCAGCCTCCCAGAAATCTAGTCCTTTCCTCTAAGCCTACAGGGACCAGGCAGGGAAAGTCAAATGTGTGGTTCAAGCTACACAGAGGTATTGAAGAAGAAGTTCTTAAAAGGGCAGCTACTAAGGACCTTCAGTGAACTGTTGCCAAAGGGAATCAGGCCTGAGGTTGGTATCTGATTTTTTTTATTAGTACATGTTTGCAGAACATAATGATTACGTTCATAGTCAGAAGTTGGTACATGTACATAAAGAAGCCAGAGATTCATTTTTTTTTTCTTTTTGGTGCTGGGGATCAAACTCGGGGTCTTGTGCTTGTGAGGCAAGCGTTCTAACCACTAGGCTAAATCCCGAGCCCCAGAGATCCATATTTTTAAGTGAAATTTGATTTTTAAACTTTAAAATTCTGAATTTTTACAAAGCACCATACATATGTGTCAAATAAGTTCTCAAGTCTAGTACGTCTGGATCTATACCACCTTGATTTGTAAGTCACTTCACTTGGACTTCCAAAGGACTTGGTGGAAATGCTGTGTGTTTCTTTAGAAACACCCCCATCAAATTAGCTCATTCTGAGGGCCAAAGGAAAACATTCTGTCCCTTAATAAGTCAAAACCCAAGCTCAGTTTTCAACCACTTATCACATCCTGAGCCCAGTGAGAGTATTTGCAAGTGTTAGCTCCTCTATGAGATGAGGGGTCAGCAGGTCATAAGCCCATTTATCACAGAGACTTTCAGAGCTCAGTTAACTGGAGCTGTCCATTGTCCTAGGATCTTTTCTCTTTCTTTTCATTTAGAATTTATATTTACTCTCCTTATCCTCATTCCACTTTAGGACTCTCACATTAGGAATTTCCTGACTCGAGAAAATTCAACACACGACTATTACTGCATTCCTGCCATTATAACATTACAATATTAGCGCTTAAAATAAAATTTCCTCAACATGTTTTGTTTTTTCCTCCAGTAACTATTTCCCTTCTTCTGATAACAGCCTCAATTTTAGTTTTCCCACTCTCAGTAATTAATCCAAGCCACTGGGTAAGGCCCTACATCTAAACCAAGCAGTGCATGACATTCCCCAGCCACAGTGATTTTGGTTTACAAATAGGCATAAGCCCCATTTGGAGCCAATAAGACATTACAAGGCTTTTATGGAGCTTTCTGAAGAGAGAGTCCCTGAACACTCCCCTGAAACAGAGCAGTAAGGATACAGACAGCTGCAGCTATCATGACCCACAAGTTGAGAACCCAAGACTAAGAATGAAGCTAAAACCAACACAGCAGGATACAGAGCTAAGTGGTAGAGAGAAAATACATTCTGACAGGGCTATGTGAGTCCTGAAACCATCTGTACTAAAGCTCTTACACTTTTATTGTCACTAACTAAATTTTTAAAGCCAGTTAAACTGGGTTATGTTGCTTTCAACAAAGAGTCCAAAATGATACGCAGAAATATCATACATAATTTGCATAGAATGGAAGGGAGGTCACTTTCTCAAAGGTCAGAAAATATTGGGGCATTCTGAATTCAGAAAGAATGTTTTCTAAATAAGTTTACATCTAGATAGGAAGCATTATTTTTGTCATAATTGTATTTTACCACTATAATCACTAATCCTGGAAATTCTGTGCGTTGGTGAACTACAGAAAAGTCACCTGATCATTGCTCCCACACCGAACAGCAGTGTTACCCATACCCTACAGGCCTCTGGGTTTGTGGCAGCTTTGTACCTTTTACCCATCCCCTCTTCCCTTCATCCAGAAAAATTCTTCCCATTTCTTTTAATTCACCTTCTGGTAAATATGACAAGCTGAGTAGTAACATATTATGAGAAATTGGCAGGTCTTCCTGGTGAGAGGCAGGGCAGAACGATCTAGGTGCCGTAACATTCAAAGTCAATAAATCAGTGGAATCTGGAAATTATGAGTACACTACACATAGAAAGAAAAAAATAATTTACACAGTCTCTTAAAATAAAAAAAAGCATGGTTAAGATGTCTTTCGGTTGATCTGGTACTCTACCAAAACCAGGTGAATCAAGCATCAAGTCCCTTTAAGTTAGTATGACTTCCCAAGGAGCACTTGACCCAGATCTTAGTAAGATCCACACTGCAATTTTCTGTGTGGCATGATGATGTGGCTCCAAAGCACAAGGGAACAAAAAGACACATGGCAGACAGGAAATCCGAGAATGAATGAGTCTGAAAAAATAAAACTCTTCATATTTGTAAAAGCATCTTTATACACAGTCAGATATCTAACATAACTATGGCTTCTCAAAGAAACTGGCCTGGAATAAACCTTGACTGGGAACATTAGAAATGATAGGCTTCTTTATCCAATATATTTGTGCTTTTATTGTTTTAAAGTTTCAGTTGACAACAATGGTATCACTATATTCCTGTTCCAAATTATGTATACTTCCTAATTATTCTGTATTTCAAATTCTGGAGAAGGAAAACATTCCAAATGCTGTTTCACAAAACTAAATTTTCTCTTGTCTGTTTGTTACCTTAAACAATACTTCAATTTCCTTCATGAGATCGTGGTTTAAACAGTTTTAACTAATAAATATTTACCTCTATGCTCCAATTCTTTCCTTTTAACAATCCTGTTTCTCACTATTCCCTGAGAAAGAAAGGCCTTTGCCTTTTCTTGGGGCCTCTTCCTTACTGTCCTACAACTTACCTTCATGCTATTTCCTATTCCTAGAAACTTTTCTCTCACATCCAAATCTTCATTTCCCCTCAAAGCACAGCTCAAATTCCACTCTGAATTTTTTCTTCATTGCCCTTATTTCATTTCAACACATATTTGTTGAGAATATCTAAGGTGATAGGTATTGTGGTAAGTGTTGGAAGCAATCGGATGGTGACAGTTTAATATGGGGTCAACAAACCAAAGATGACAGCCATGGCAAAATGAGACTTCCTTATCCACTGTAAACATCGCTCACCAACTGCAACTTTTTCCCATGAGCCTTCAGTTGTTTCAGGATCCTCCTTTCAACTTAGCCCTCCACACAGCCCTTACCAGAGAGTCAGCCCTCAAAATGAACTAGAATGCTACCTCCAAAACCACTATACCTTTAGAATGAAATAAGTGGGAAACGAAGAATTGTCTGTCTGTAAGATTCAAAGAGACCTTACAGAGGAGGTACCTTTTGAGCTGAACCTTAAAAACTGAACAGGCAGAGAGAGATGCAATAGCACCTGAGGGAGATGGGGGAGAACCACAGTAGTTTCCCTAGAGAGCACTTATCATATGACAAAATAGAAGTCTTAACTTTATTACCTTATAACTTTTAAGCAGAGAAGAAATATACGCCATCACCCTCAAGAAACATAAAGTGATAAAATGATGCAATAGAATATAAATACTTAGTTAAGAATACCACTTTTAACCCCTTTGTAGCAATGATGATGAATGCTCCTGTTCAAAAGGTGCCACTCCTTCGAAAGCCTTTAATCCTCTGTTAGTCTTTTTACCTACTGGTAATTTCTACATCTGGCATATGAAAAATAACCACCTTCATCTCCCCAACACACTACACCTTATACCTGTAGTAGGCCAATACTGACCAGCCTAAGGACTCTCCATTCTTCCACTCAAATAGATCAAAAATGCATTTCTTCTTATGTATCTCAGAAAAGAGGTGATATTCTCATCCAAGTGATGCTTTCTAAAGAGGAATCTTCTATGACTTCTAGGACAGTTGGTTTAATCTGTGTCCCTTTACATACTAAAAATGGAAGTATTTAATCTACCTACTTCTTATTCATGCCAGTTATTTGGTTGTAAGAAAAATAAGAACAAAAAACAAAAGTGATTCTGGGAAAGTCTGTCAAAAAAAGATGAAGGTGGGGAAGGCAGAAGCAGTGGAGTGTAGGGGTTGGTGCAGGGCACTGGCTCAAAGAATCAAAGGAAAGCTGGACAAACAGGCTCCAGAAGATCAAGTACCAGGCAGCTCCCAGGAGATCCACAGTGGGAACTATGATGTGTGTCTTTAGAGCACTCTCCCTCTATGCCTCCACTACCACCTGCAGATGACAGACTAATTCCCATGATGTTGCATCTGATTGGTAGAGCTTCAGCCACGTCCCCATCTCTATGGTCAGGGGATACCAGAAAGACAAGACCTGCGGCTCTAGAGAATTGCTTTATCCTAGGTTCATTTGCCTTATGTCCAGTCTCTACATTTGCATGAAGCAAAGGTAAAGTTTTAAATTTGACTCTTAAGCAAATGAGGACATGCACTCCTAAGTTTTCTGATTTGAACCCATCGCACCCAACTGAGTATGGTTCACAACATTTCCCCCACACCAAAACCACAAAGCACAGCACTCACATACAAGGACAGTCCAAACAAGGCAAGAAAGACTTGTTACTTTTAACAATAAACATTTATGAGTGTTCACCATCAACTAAGCTGTGTCCAAAGTACTACACATATTGTCTCATTTAGTCCTCATAGCAAGTCTATGAGATTGATGTTATTAGTTTTCACTTTAAAATGAAAGAAGATGGAGGTACGGAAGGGGATCTATAGTGACCACCAGTAGGGAAGGTAATATATAATTAAGGGTCTGGACTCAGCAGAATCCCTGGGCTCAGAGCCCAGTTCTACTGCTTACTGTGCAGCTTCTGGCCTTATTTTCTTTAATTTTATGCTCCCTATGACCTTTTCCTGTTAGAAGATGCCCTACAACGTAACTTTTCAGTATAGACCCATTAAGATCAAGTATGGACACAGTGTGATCTGTCTTTCTAGAAACTGAGGAAATTAATGGAAGAATTTAAATAAGTTTTATGAAAATGACAAATTATTATACATCATTTTTTGTCTCTGGAAAAGTACTTTGTTCTTGTTTTTTATATTACATACTATTAAGTCACAGGAAATTGTACAGTAGCAAGATCATTGCCCAGACTGTAATTGCCTATAATGCCAAATACGTCAGAATGAATGTTTCAATACAACATCCAAGAGCTGTCAGAGAACAAGAAGCAGTGATTCATTTCCAAGTTCTTTGGAATAACCTAGGTATTACTTCCTGGTTTCGAACACCCCTTCCCAATTCTAGCCCAGACTTCCAAAGTAAATGATTCACAGAAACACAAGTGACACTCTGGTCCAACTCATGTCCAGGGGAGCAGAAGAGTTCTACCCAGTGTGCTTCCATATCAGGGTTTTTGAATTTTAACTTCCAAAATACCCAGTGGCTTAAACTTGAAGTTGTTTGCTTTTTGCCCAGATAAAATTTTAAAAGTACTTTAGGAGTTTAAACTGTAAGGTACTCAGTTTTCTAACGTGCAGAATCCAAAACTGACCCTCCCCTTTAAAAGGCAATGGAAAGAATTATCATATAAACAAATTTTTTTTCAAGGATCCATAGAAATCTTTCCTAAAATCTTAAGTTTTAAAGATTATGGATATAAAATTAATACTGACAAATATGCATCATCAAATATAAAGGATGCCATAATAACAAAGAATTAGCAATTATTGAAATTAACACAATTTTAAAGAGTATAATTAACAAATCTATGCTTCATCATTCTTTTTAATAGTTTTCATGCAACCACAGCAGATTAATAGTTTTCCTTATAAGAGATGGATGTCCCTATGGGACAAGCAGATATTTGCCCACAACTCTAAGATACCTGTGCCTTTTGCTATTGAAGAAGAGAAGAAAGCAAGATCCACTACAAAATTTCCTCTCACCAGAATCTTGGCAGTAGAAAAATTTAACAACCATATTTTATATTTATCAAGTATTATATATTTTCTAACAGTTCTACAACCATTAGACATAGTTACCGCAATACAGAAATTAGCATACAATAAGGTTTAATGACTCATAACATTTATAAAAGTCAGTCCACATTTCTCATTATGTAGATAAGAGAACTAGCATGGGTAAAATGACATGGTCAGAGTTCCAGAATAAGTCAGTGACAATGCTAGGTGAGAGCACTTACAAAAAAGAGAGCTTGAAGTAAAAACCACTGCGGGAGGGGTTGGGATTTAGTTCATTGGTAGAGCACTTGCCTACGCCCTGAGTTCAATCCCCCAGCACAAAAAAAAAAACCAACACTGAGGGACAGAGGAGAGAACACCATCATTTTGTATGACAAAGCCAAAATTAAGACAGAACAGACATTAATGTTTTTATGCCATCAGGTTGTTTAGCTTCCAAAGAAATTAACAGGAGCACAACTACTATAGGAGCTCTTAGCCATTGATTAGTCGAAAGAAAATAATTTTTTTTCATGTAGTTACACAATTTATTTTGTTTTCATGGTCACAGCAGCTAAAAATCTCATTTTATAAGAATCTCATAAACAGTACAATTTCATCATATTATGTGTTAGATATCAAGACCTGTTCATCCTACATATCCACTATTTCGTATCTACGAAATTGATGATTTACATCTCCCCCTTTTCTCACCTCCATCCTAATCTCTGGTAACCACACTTTAGTTCTATCTCTGCATATTTGTATTTTTTAAAGATTCCAAGAAAGTAATTAATAAACTATAAAGGTATAAAATATTCTACAACTCTCAGGTTATATTCTTTATTTTCCCAAACTAAGCCAAAGAAAACTATAAGGCCTATCAGTATTAAAAGAGGAATGATAGTTGTTATGTAGCTCCTTTCAGAACAGAAAAACTGTAAAAGACTCCTTTTGTCATCAGTGAACAAGAGAGTTTTCATTAAAGCCCACACAATCCCTTCCAAAGTACTGGCATTCATATCCCCAGTGCCAAGCCTGGATATAGTGACCTCTGCTCTCAAGGCCAGTCCTATTGGTCAGGCATTCCCAATGTAAATAGTCCCCCAGGCAGTAAACCTCAAAGTCATCGTTACTCCATGTCTTAGTTACTTTTCTTATTGCTAAGACAAAATAAGTGACACTCAAAATTAAAGGAGGAAATGTTTATTTAGCTCACAATTTATATAGAGATTTTAGTCCATAATCAGCTGGCTCCAAGACAGAGGGGCATGGCAGAGGGGCATCACAGAGGAGAAACAGTTCATGGCAGGCAGAAGGCAGGAAGGTAACAAAGTAGTGAAGAAGCAACAAATGACAAGCCACAAGCAAGCAGCTGTGACCCTCCTTCTGTCCCTTGTGTCCTCTCTGGGGTACCCACCCTTAGGGTGGATATCACTCACACCCAGGGTGGGGCACCCTTAATCCTAGCATTGCACCATGAATCAATCCCAGCATCACATCCTTGATCCCAACAGCACACACCCTAGATCCAGCCACCTCCAAAAAGACCCACCTATGACCATATGAGGCTTCGGGGTGACATCTAAACACAAGCCATAACATTCCATTACCCCTCACCCCAAAATCATAACTCATAAAATTCTACCATTGAAGTTTTTCTGGAAAATCTTTCCCTCTGTCTTCATTTGTCAGTGCCTTGGCCCAGCACCCTCATGTCTTCACAGGCTAATTCAGGAAGTTCATTTCTGCTCCAGCTGACTCCCCCACTCCAGAACTTGGCTCTTACCTTGTGCCTACCATAGCCTATAACCACAGCTTCAACACAATGCAGGAAACAGTCAACCTTGCAATGAGTGAGAAATATTTTACTTAAGATTTTGTGGACAAGAAGAAAAGAAAATGTACCCTATACCCCACTGGGCAAAACTGCAAGATTTAATTATTCCATCTGTCCCCAAAACTCCTCTCTCAGAGAAAGCTACCTTATTCCTGGTTGCTCCAAAACTCCCAGCCACGACCGCTGGAGCATATTCTCTTGGAGCATATTCCCCTCCTCTAAGGTTTGTTTTCCTCTATCTCCACCCAGCAGTAAGAAATTTGCTTTTCTTATATTTAGCAATTCAACTAGCTCTTTCCTTAGTTTCTACAATTTACATCATTCCCTTTCCCAAATATAGCTTTACTAGAGCTCCAACTTCCTTAGAAAGTAGTAGGTAGGTAGCAAATAACGAAAGTTAAGTCATTAGCATTACAAGTTCCATGTTATTCTTTAAGAAAATTTTAAACTGAAGATATCACAGGCCTATTCAAAACATCTTTCTTTTTCTCTCCAGTACTAGGATTGAATCCAGGGCTCTCACATGCTAGGAAAACACTCTGGTGCTGAGCTACATCCTCAGGGTCTAGGTTTTGGTTTTGTGTTTTGTTTTGTTTTTTGTTTTGCTTTTTGTCTGGGACAGGGTCTTGCTATGTATTCCATGCTGGCTTTGAACTCACAGTGATGCTCCTGCCTCAGCCCTCCAGAGTGCTGGAATTACAGGAATGTGACACCATACCTGATTAGCTCTTTTTTTAAACCCTGAGATATGGTCCTGATAAATTGCCCAGGCTGCCCTGAAATTTGTGATCTTCCTGACTCATCCTCCCTGGTAGCTGTGAATACAAGGATGCCTTACCACACACCCAGCTCAAAGAAGTATCTTCTTAAAAATGGCCATAAAGGAAATTATTTGAACAACATATTCTACTGTTTCAAAAATAATTTAACATATATGCTAATTCATTTCATTTGTACTTTGAAGGTAATGATACATAGTGTATTAACTATTGTTATTCTCTTATTATTTTATGAAATTGCTTTGTTTTTTCATAAAATTTTTTAAAAAAGAAATGAAAATTAAAACCAAAAAAACAGCCATTAAGCAAAATGGAAATTAACAACGAAAGCTGGGTGTAGAGGCACATACTTGTGCTTGCAGTTCCAGTTACTCAGGAGGCTGAGGCAGGAGGACCACAAGTTTGAGGCCAACCTGGGCAACTTAGTGATTCCCTGTCTCAAAAAAATTAAAAATAAAAAAGTTTACAACCAAAGTAATAATAATAATAACTATAATAAAATTTAAAATGAAAATTTTTACTCACTATTTGATTCTGCATTGCTTAAAAGGAATCTGGAGCTCATTGTGATAGACCATCCCTAAGTTCAATCCCCAGTACCACAAAAAAAAAATGGTTTTGCCAAAAAAAAAAAAAAATGGTTTTGCCCAGGAAATTAGTAGCCATATTTTCAAAAGGATAATAATCACTAGGAATCAATAGTTTCCATAATCGTATAGACCCACTATATGGGGAACAAACAGTCTGAAGTACAATTTAGCAGCAGCAAGATCAAAAGTCCGAAAAACATTGATGGAAGTGTTCCATTTAGGAATTATTCTACTGAAATAAACAGATTTTGGTATTTACAATGGAAAGCTAAACTTAGATTTCTAAAAATAGAAGATTTATATAATAATACATGGTATCTCCTAATAAAAGGAATATCAAGCAGTCATTAAAAATGATGTCCTAAAAGAATATGGAAAAATTCCTAATATATAATCAGATTTTAAATAAGGACATTATCAATGTGTACAGAGTGTTACTAGCTGTGATTAAAGTATATATCTATGCAAAGAAAAAAGAATGACTACAGAGGTTATATGGGAAGTTCTATCTTGCTCTAATCACACAGAAATGCTGACTAAATCTTCCAGCTCTTGATAGGTATATGATCTTGAACAAGCAAAAGAAATCTCCCAGTATGAGAAATGAAGTGGGAAGCAGACTAAAAACAGGGCTACATTTATACATCAAGGATAGAAAAATAAAAGTGGAACAAAAAGTCCGAAACCAGGAGAGGCAGTCATCTTTGTAGAGAGGATGCTCACCATAGACCATAGATAAAAATAAGGCACAATGAGAAATCAGAACCCTAAACTCACACCACCTCCACTACTGAAACCCACAACACAAGAAACCAGTGAAACCACATAGACCTGGCTGAGGCAGAAGCAGAACTGTTCTGAGAAAGATCTCCACTGCCTAGGTAGGGCACACACAGAACTCCAGCTGGAGAACATGCTCTGAAGACAAGCTCACAGAAAAATCACAGATCACATAAAAATCTCATTGTGAGAATCAATAACATACTTCCAAACTAGGAATCATGAAAGAGAATTTGGAATAAATGTGTCTGAAATATTCACTGATAAAAGAAAGTATTCATTCATATGAACAAGATTTTTTTTAATAAGAAAAAGTATGTTTTTTTAAAAAAAGAGAACAGGAGATACACCTAAACATGGTAACAGCAGCTATTTCAGAGGGTGAGGATGGTGAGATGATAGATGATTTAATCCTCTTCTACATGGTTTTATATTTTCTGCAATGAACATACATTACTTTTACAACAGATAAGAGAAGGAAAAAAGTGAAAATTCACATTAAGTGACTCCTACATGACATCTAAAAAGAATTTTTGAAAAACAAAAGGTTAAACTGTAATAGGTTACTCAACTGGCATCTAATGAATGCCCCTACCACATCAGCAGAGTATTTTAATGTTCTGGTCCTGAATGGTTTCCTATTTCTGATACACTCTGTATATAATCACACTCATTTTCTCTATTCTACCAGATTCTTCCCAGCCAATTTGAATCAATATCTTAAATCATTTTCAGATGAGCAATTCATAGCAGGCATAGTTTTCCAGTAATGGTTTTCCAAGGCTTCCTTGAACATGGGAAATACAGAACTAGTAAAATATAATGTGTATGAATTCAATGTTTTCAGCACCATTCATTGAAGATTATTATTTCTCCACTCAATTACATTTGCATCTTTGTCATATTTCAGTTTTTCATATGTATAGGTCTATTTCTGGACTTTCTACAGTGTTCCATCTCTATGTAAATACAGTATTTTGTTAAGCCCAGCATAAAATGCCTGGAAATAAAGTAGTGCTAATCCTTCAATTCTGATTTTTAGTCCAAGGTATTTGGGCTATTCTGAGTCATTTACATTTCTATATGAATTTTAGAATCAGCTTATACATTTCTACCAAAGAGCTTTCTAGAATTTAGACAGATATTACACTGAATCAGTGGGCCAATTTTGGGAAACTAATACTTTAACAAATACTGAGACTTCATGAAATATGTCTCTATTTTATCTCAGCAGTGTCTTACAGTATCAGTATAAAGTCTTGCTCATCTTTTTCTCTGATCTATCCATCACTTTTTAATACTATTGTAGGTGATACTTTTTATTTCAATTTCTGATGGTGGTTATAGAAATACAATTGGTTTTCGAGCATACTTGCTAGTACTAAAATATCACTAGAACTCATTTATTAGATGTCATCAAATTTTTTATATTATGTAAAAGATCATGTCATCTACAAATAAACAGTTTTTCTTCCTCTTTTCCACTGTTTTGTTTCTTGTCATATTGCACTGGCATAAACCTATGATATAACAGTCAAGTAAACCTGGTTAAATCAAATATCCTTGTCTTGTTCCCAGCCTCAGGAGGACAGTATTAAGTCTTTCATTATGAAATATACTATCAGGATATTGATATGGTTAGCTTCAATTCTCTCAGCCTGCTATTTTTTATTTGTAGCATCTATTCTTTGTTTCCTTTTTTCCCACTTTTCTTCTTTTGGATGGGCCAAATATTATTTGTAATTCTATTTTACCTCCTTTTTTTGCTTATTAGTTACAACTCTTTGTGATTTTAATGGATGTTACTATAAGGTTTATAGTATAAATCTTTCATCTAAACATTAAAACGGAAACACTAAATCTACTGGAGAATAGAATAGGAAGAACTCTAAAAGACATAGGGGTAGGAAAAAAAAATATGAACAGAACCCAGACTGCACAGGAAATAATATAAAGAATCAGTGGTTGGGACCTCATCCTACTAAAAGGCTTTTGCACAGCAAAAGAAAACACCAATAGCGCAGGACGAAAATCCACAGACTGGGAAAAAATCTTTGCCAGGTGTCCCTCAGACAAGGGTCTAACATCTAGAATATATAAAGAACTCAAAAAAAATCAACCCCCCCCCAATTTAAAGACCCAATCCAAAAATAGGTATCTGAAATGAATAAACATTTCTCAGATGAAGAAATAAAAATGGCAAATAAACATATGAAGAAGTGTTCGACATCACTGGTCATTCAAGAGATGCAAATCAAAATAACGCTAAGACTCCAGAAAGAACAGCTATTACCAATAAATCAACCAACAAGTGCTGGTGGGGCTGTGGGGAAAAAGGTACCCTCCTCCACTGTTGGTGGGAATGTAGACTAGTGCAAGCCCTATGGAAATCAGACTCCTCAAAAAACTAAATCTAGAGGTTCCATTTGATCCAGCTCTTCCTCTGCTTGGTATCTTCCCAGAAAAATTGAAAACCTCATACCATAGAGATATATGCACAACCATGCTCATAGCAACACAATTTGTAATAGCTAAGACTTGGAAACAACTCAGCCCAACAACTAAGGAATGGCTAAAGAAGATGTGGTTTTTCTATACAATGGAGTACTGCCCTGCCATAAAAAAGGATAAGCTAGAGTCATTTATAGGTAAATAGATGCACCTTGAGACCATACTCTTAAGTTAAATAAATCAGTCACTCATGAGTACACATCAAATTGTTTCTCTGATATGAGAAACCATAAGTGTACATAAAGACAAGAGGCATAATTGATACTAGGTAAAAGAAAGATAATATACAAAAGAGAGGAAAACTAGAAAGGGAAAGGGGGAAAATAAGAAAGGGAAAAGGGAAAAAATGGAAAAATGTAAATAAACCTCCTGTAAATAAGGAAAGGGGGCAACGGAAGGGAGGGGTGAAGAAGGGGAGGGGGACCAAGATACATCATGTACAGGTACAAAATAACCATGATAAATGTGATCATTATGTATACAATGTACCAATACATGTTCTTGGTAAAAAAAAATATATATATATAGTATACATCTTTAACTTGATATACCTCATCATCAAGCAATATTACTGTATTTCACATATACTATGAGAATGTCACAGTGGTAATCAAGTTAATCACCACTAATTCTAAAATCCAAAATTCACAATGTTCTAACTCGGTAGATTCTAACCAGTAAATGTGAGATGCTCAATAGGTAAAGTCTATGCAAATATTCCAAAATCAAAAACAGAAAACCTGAAACATTTACATAATAAAAAAAAAGTTTTATATGCTTACCCATAATAGCAACATTTCTGGTGTTCTTCATTTTTTGTACAGATCTGTATTTCCATATGGTATCATATTCCTTCTACCTAAAGTACTTCTTTAATGTTATTTGTAAATCTGCTAATGATAAATACTTTTCCTTTTTATATATCTAAAAAGTCTATTTCATCTTTGTTTTTAAAATACATTTTGTTAGGTATAGAACTCTAGATTGACTGTTTCTTTTTTTTATTTCCTTACAATACTGATGTTCCTCCACTGCATTATCTGCACTGTTTTCAACAAGACATCTACATCATCTTAACCTTTCTTCCTCTGTATGTAACATGTCTTTTCTTTTCCTTTGGATTATTTTAGGATTTTATATTTATCACTGGTTTTAAGCAATTTACTTATGATGTGCTTTGATGTACTTTCTCTCATATCTTTTGCTTGGGGTTCATTAAGCTGCTTCAATCTATTAGTTTATGGTTTTCACCAAATTTGGAAAATTTTTCAGTCATGATCTCTGCAAATGTTGCTTCTGTTCTCACCTCCTCCTTCAAGGAACCTAAGTACATATACATTATAGCACTTGAAGTTTCCCTACAGATTTACTGATATTTTTAATTCTTCTGTCATTCTTTTCTCTTTGTTTCATCTTAGATAATTTCTATGGCTGCATCTTCAGAGTCACTAATCCTTTCTTCTACAATGTCTAATGTGCCCCTAATCCGGTATATTATCTCAGATGCTGTCATTTTATCTCTAGAATTTCTATTCATGTCTTTTAAAATATTTTCTATGTCTCCACTCAATGTTTAAGCATATGGAATACAGCTATAATAACCATTTTAATGCCACTATCTAACAGTTCTAATATCTGTATCAGTTCTGGGTGAGTTTAATTGATAAGCACCCCACCCCAGTATAGATCATATTCTCCTGCTTCTTTGTATAACTGCTAATTTTTGATTGGATGACGGACATTGTAAAGTTTACTTGACTGGGTAATAACCATTTTTGTATTCTTATGATTATTCTTTTTTTACTATCATTGAGATACAAAACACATTAAATTTGCTGTCTTAACCATTTTTAAGTGTAGTGTTATTCAGTAGTGTTATAGTCACAAACTCATCTCTAAAACATATCCACCTAGCAACTATAAAACTCTGTACCAGTGGTGGCGAATCTATGGCACATGTGCTGCAGCAGGCGCACAGCGCCCTTTCTGTTGCCCCATGAGCCAAACTGGTCCAGCAACCAAGCATCAGGTAATGGTTGTTTTTTCTAAACTAAAACCTCAGTATTCAGGTTTAATTGCAGTGTTGGCACTTTGTGATAAATAACTGGGTTTGGGGCTGCAGCTTGGGCACTCAGTCTCTAAAAGGCTTGCCATCACTGCTCTCTACCCATTAAAAATCATTTTTTCCTCCTCTCTCCTTTTGGTAACTACTTTTTGATTTCTGTTTATATAATTTTGACTACTTCACATACTTTGTATGAGCAGACTCATAGAGTACTTATCCTTATTTTTCTTAGTGTAAGTGAGGTTCATCAACATTGTTGCACTGTTCCTTTTTAGAGGCTATATAATATTTTACTGTGCATATATACCACATTTTCTTTATCCATTCATCTATTTATGGACATTTGGCTTGGTTTCACCTCTTGGCTATTATGGATAATGCTGTGATGAACATGAATATGTAAATATCTCTTCAACATCTTACTCTAAACTTTTTGGACATACTCTTAGAAGTGGGATTGCTACATCATATGGTATTTCTATTTTTAATTTTTTGAGGAACCTCCCCACTGTTTTCTATAATGGCTGCACTACTTTACATTCCCACCAGCAGTGTATAAGGGTTCCAATTTCTCTACATCCCCCCTCAACATTTGTTATTTTCTGTCCTTCAATAGTGGCCATCCTAATTCTATACAGCAAAAGGTAAGAAGAGTTCAACATCATTCTTAGGCATCTGGATATCTAGTTTTCCCAGTATCATTTGTTTGAAGACTGTCTTCTCCCCATAATGTAAGTCTTGGGACCCTTGTCACAAATCATTTGGCCATGTACACAAGTGTATTTGTGGACTTTCTATTGTGAGATTATATATACATATACATATGTATATATATGTATGTGTGTATATATATATATTCTGTCTGTATCCTAGACTACACAAGCCATCTTCATTACTGTTGCTTTAAAGTACATTTTGAAATCTAGAAGTGTGAGGCCACCAGCTTTGTCCTTTTTATCCAAGATTGTTTTGGCTATTCAAGGTCCCTTCAGATTCCACATGAATTTTACAATTTTCTTGTATTTCTAAAAAAAGAATGTCATTAACTATTCTTGATGCAATTAAATTACTTGGAAAGAATTTGATCCTTTTGGGTATTGCTTTTAAGTTTGGTTAGGCAGAACCAAAGGAGAGTTTAGTCTAGGGCTATGGTTCTCAAAAGGGGAGAACATCCAGCAGTGTCTGGAGACACAACCACATAATATTTGCAGTTCACTGCTTGACTCACTTTCTCCTATTGCTATATATAAGGAGACAGACTCAGAGAGGTCAACCTACACAGCTTAGGCCACTCAGGAAGAGCCTGAGTTCCAGTTCCAGGTTCCTTTCAATAAACCATACTTGAATGGCCAAAAGCAATTACATCATGAAACAGGTTTTCTAGGAAATTAGGGAATTATCTTTCTGCATGACGTTTAAAAGAGATCTCCCAGCCTCTTCTTTGTGATGTTGAAATTAGATGACTCAGAATAAAGCTTTACAAACAATTCTGCACATTATCCTTTTATTTTCTCAATTCTAATTTAATCCCAAATGCTCTTTTTTTCTAAGAACTAAAATATTATTTATTAAATTCAACAAAAATTAAGTAATAAGTTTGGAAAGACCATTATCACTTATAAGCAAGATACTGTCTGAGTACATAAATTAGTAGGAATAAATCATGGCAGGTTCAGGATATTGTATTAAGTACTGCTAATACTACTACTGATTCTCATAATAAGATCATGAAATGTAGAGCTTAAAACACCAAAGTTATGAAAATCAGATTAGAAAGTAAACATAAATTTAGGTGAGTAGAAAGTTATACTTGAAATGTTTATATTTCCCCTACAGCATTGATTCCTAAGGGTGTTTTGATTTTTAGCACTTTTGATAAAAGGCTATGGACTTCCACCCCCAAAACTACCCATAGATCTGAATTTTGTAAATAATTTTGGGGCGTTTACGGGCATATACCCACCCACAGGCCCATTCCAGGACCTTCAAGAGGTCCACAGACTCTAGGTTAAGAACTCCAGCCTCAGGGTTTCTTAAACTGTTTCCTTAGAATAAAACATTTTAAAATAATTTCTTGGAGTTCTTAATATTCTCAACAACATTCTTCAACATTTTCAGTGAAAATCAACTAATTGGCAAGCCTTCTGGTATAAAACTTAGTATAAACAGCTGTGCTCTGTAAAATTCAAACATGAACAAATGTAACCATAATTACTAATATACAAACAATTCCACAGGATGAAAGTGAGGGAACAAACACTTCAAAGATGGATTCTGACAAAGACTTTCCTGAGAGGTTAAAGTTTAAACTGGGTGGGCGTGAAGAAAAAGGAGGCTTTTATAGTTCTGGTTTTGTGTACATTTCCAAAATCTTGACTTAAAAAAATAAATCCTATTAAGTCACTTAAATTTCTGAACATAATTTTTATCTAGATAATTTCCAAGCAGTGAACATTAATTATGAGGATGAGTTAACAGGCATGTTTTAGTCCAAAAAATTAAGTAGAAAACTAAACGGGGCACAAAACAGCAACTCTGAGCCAAGTGTGGTGGTGCACATCTATAATCCCCTCACTTCTGGGTGGATGAAGCAGGAGAACTGCAATTTTGAGCCCAGCCTGGGCTTATGAGTTAGTAAGACCCAGTCTTAAAATTAAAAAAAAAAAAATTTAAGGGCTAGGAATGTAGCTCAGTATGAAGGCCCTGGGTTCAATCCCCCATACAAAAAAAAAAAGACTGTAACTCTTCCACCAACCCCACTCCACCCCCAGGTTGGGGGTGTCTAAAAGTCATCTAGTCCAACTTCCTCTTTTTACAGATGAGAAAACTGAAACTATACCCTGTCTCCTCATAAGACAGGAGTCACCAAAAACAATGGTCTCTAACAGAGTACAGGAAATAAATATTATAACAGCTTATGTTTACTTCTAAAATTAAAAAAGGAACAAAATTTACAAATATTGACTATGCATTTTCAATAGCATTATAACTTGGTCCTTAGGAAGATGATCCCATGACACAAAGAGCTGAAGGGACACCCCAGGAGAGGAGTAAACATACCCCAAGAAGAGGCTGGACAGTGGACCCTCATTCCTCTTTTTACTTTCAGCATTTGTGACATCTTGTAATTTGTGTATAACTAGGTTAATGGATTATATAACACAGCTGTTATCAAACCTACCTTCACTAAAAGGGCAAATAGTTTTAAAAAATGCCTCCAAAAAATTAGAGACTAAAAAAAATACAAATCATACAAGAATAAGAAAATAGCAAAACTGGTATTTCTAATCCCAGTATGAGTCTTTACTAACTTCACTAGAAAACAAGGGGGTGCAAATGTGACCACAAATTAGGGAAAAAATTCAAAATTATTATTTTTTGTTTTTTGAGACAGGGTCTCGCTATGTAGCTCAGGCTGGCCTTGAACTCAAAGTGATCCTCCTGCCTCAGCCTCCTCAGTGCTGGGATTACAGCATGCACCACTATGCCCAGCAAAATTCAAAATTATTAAGATTATATAAAATACAGCTTTATATTCGCCCTCATTAACAAAATAAACAGTCACTGGGATATACACCATACCATGAGATATTAGTTAAGGGTGTTATACAGTCCTTCCAATTAGCAATATATTTTAAAAGTCATATTATTCTTTTAAATTTATTTTATATATGCTCCAGTATATTATACATACTAAGAACAGGAATATAGTAATAAGCTTAAAATATATACAGGATAAGTTTCGCTTATTGGAAATACTTGGGACCAGAAGTGTTCAAACTTCAGATTTTTTGGATTTTTGTAATCTGCATATATATAATGAGATACACTGGTGTTGGGACCCACATATAAACATGAAATTCATTTGTGTTTCACGTACACCTTATATACCAGCCTAATGGTAATTTTACACAATATTTTTAGTTCACCTGTAGGGTTTGTTTGTGTTTTTTGCTTTTTGTGGTACTGGGGATTGAACCTAGGGCCTTCACGCTGAGCTTCATTCCAAACCATTTTTTATTTTGAGACACGGTCAAGCTAAGTTGCTAAATTGCCTGGGCTTGAACTTCCAGTTCTCCTACTTCAGACTCCCTCAGTGTTGGGATCATAGTTGTGTGCCACCACTCCTGGCTAGTACACCTGTGTTTTAACTGTAATTTGTCACATGAGGTAGGTGTGGAATTTTCTGCTTGTGGCATCACATTTGGGCTCAAAGAGTTTTGGAATTTCTTGGGCTGGAGATGTAGCTCACTGGCAGAGCACTTGCCTGGCAAGGCCCTGGGTTTAATTCCCTCCAATACACAGACACAGACGCGCGCACACACACACACACACACACACACACACACACACACACACAAAAGTAAGTTTTAGTTTGGAACATTTCAGATTCAGATTTTGGATTTCCAGATTTGCAATATTCAAGCTACACCTTGTAAGTAGTTTATGCACAATACATTTCTACTGATGAGCTGGGTAATTTAAAAAGCCTGAGGGCCACTGAGCCACAGTTTTAGAGGAAGAAACTAACTCAGTCTTCTACCTCTGCTGGATTAGATAAAGGAATTAAGACTCTTTCCATTATTTGCATTTAATGGTTTATGTCAGGACCTCTTGTGTTCAACAAGATGAGAACTGTATTGAAAACATTTCGAAAGAAAGATGAAAACCTCAGTTTTAATTGAATAATACAGTCAGAAGTAGCCAGTAAATCTTTGTAATTCTTAAAGCAATTCAGATCCAGAAACACTGAGCTTTAGAGATTAAAATCCGCATTTAAAAGAAAAAATAGGTCAGCACTCAGCGGAACATTAAAGAGTTTAAGATGATTGCATGAGCAGAGCATACTTTGCCCCGCTGTCCACAGGCTCCTGTTACCGGGATCCTTACCAATAGAACCTTTTACAGCACCGTAAGTCAGCATGGATGTGGACTTTTTTTAAACAGCTAGATAAGGCCACCCCATTAAAAACATTTGTGGCTATGCAAAGTAAGATAATAAGGGTAATCAAATATCATGCTTTGAGTGGTAACCTGATCTAAACTGGGGATCATAAAGGAATGTTATCTCCCTCGTTCACAAGAACACAATTGAGTGACTGGCTGATTCATTATGAGAAGACTGGCACCAGGGCACAGCCTTTGTTGGACTCTGGACACAATACAGGAAAGGCAATTCTGCTTCCTAAGAAAACCACAAGATGATGGTGGTGGTGGTGGTGGTGGTGGTGGTGGTGTTGTTAACTATGTGAAATTTTTCCATAGCATTCTTTCCAGTGTTAAATGATCATAATGTATTCATTTTCCTAAGAAGAGCCACAGAGTAACTCTATACTATGACTCATACAGGTAAATGTAAATGGTTGACTGCTTCACAAAGCTGAATGGCGAAATCCTAAATTTCTACTTAGGTTTTAGAGTTCCAGTCACTGCACAGAGGAAACATACTTAACTTTTTAAAAGTTGGCCCATTTCAAGAAAACTCAAAAGTCCTAATTCTTTGGCACTAAGACCTATTCAAATCGCCAGTAGTATCAGTATCCAAGTTTCCTCAACATGCATCATTGAAGACCTTCTCAGTTTTACACGGGTGACGAACTGCACATTTTCTGCTTTACTAAGGAAAGAACTAAAGAAAGGCTGCCGCAGTTTCCAGGGCTGTGCAGGGTGAAGATATACATTTTTTTTTCAACCAACCTCAGAAACTATTAAAAAAGTGAAAAGCAACATGTTTATGTCTATACTATTTATAAGGAAACTGTTTTAAAAGCTTTAGATGCCTCTCCAATTTGATGAAACAGTAAAAATAATAAAAGCTCTTAAGCAAGGACACTAGCTCCAGTTACATTTTGGCTCTTAAAAATGTAGAAGAGCAAAAATAACAACCAAATTATCTCAATTTAGGTATTTTCTTCCACATACTTGGCTATAACGTTATCACAACCCCAGCATTGTAGATATTCTCCATTGCCATTTGCTTTACATACCTGTGGAATCTCTTTAGAAAAAAGAGTTTTGACTGTTCATAATTAAACTATAGGCTGGAAAAAGCTGTTTCATCAGACCAAAAGCATTAGGCTTCAAAGAATGATGGCATTCTTTCTAGATGGCACAGAAAGAATATATGCAGTTGCTTCAGCACTTTTCAAATAATTTTCACTCATTTCTAAAGGAAAATTAAAGCCCAAAAAGATTATAAGTCTTTTTAATCCAAGCATGAATAAACCAAAACAGTTCTTTCTTACCTAACAAGTAGTGCCATTACAGAAGACAAAGTTTGCAAAACAGAAAAATGAAGAAAGAATGAAGAATTATGTGATCATCACACCAAGATTAATACTGTATTTACATTGATTATGCAAAGCCACCTACTAGCCCAAAGCAAGAAAAAACTAAAAAAGAAAAAAATTTGAGGCAGTTCATCTCAACTTAAAATCATATGAAAAAGTAGCACTAGAATCTGTGACTCCACAACTACTATTTACATAAGCAAAAATTTGGCATACCTGGCCTGTTGGTCTTAGCACCTGAGAGCTGGAGGTCCAGGAAAAAACCAACTCAGAAGATTTAAAATTCAGTCTGTCTAAGCTATGCCTATCCCCAGACAATACTTTGTAAAAGTCAGTGTTTGACCAAAGAAAGCAAGCAACTAACGCCTCATTGAAGTATTCTGCCTACTACTACAGATTTTAATCTCAAAGAACTCGGTTTCAGTAGAAAGGCCAGCCTGCGGCGACATGGGTGTGGTTTGGAATTATAAAAAAGTCAAGAGGCAAAAATGTAGATGACATCACCGTTTCTATTTGATCATCGCTGGGTTGGCTGAAATATATTGTGATACTCACTTTACCTCTAAGATCCTAATCAAGCAGATTTTCTTCCTACGAAATGGGCCTATTCTGTGAGTTCCCATATACTTATAAAGATTTAAGTTTAAAATGGCAATGTTGTTTTCACCATGTGAAAAACCATTCAGTAACTACTAAGCAACCTCTAGAAAGAATTAGAAAACCGTGTTAAACTTAAAAATGAGAAAAATCCTATATCCTATTGAGTTTTTATTAGTACTGGATTAATTTCAACCAAATATTGGAAAACTACCTTTGAATAATAACTGGAAACATTGTATAGAATTTTACAGTGTTATAGCTAGAGTACCTCAGGGGTTATAATCTACTTTTTAAGTGAGGCAAGAACAGGTTCATCTATAAACTCCATACCCCCATTTCACTGATTGGTTAATCTGGGAAGAGGAACTCTGAAACATCTTTTACGATGCCCCATAAAAGTAAAGAATGGATGTTATAAAATTGCTTCACAAAGCGAAAGAAAAAGTTAAGAGTTTTGGCCTCACAGACCAGTTTAAAACAAAATTCCATACTGTATGATTCCACTGACATGATCTATAGTGACACACAGCCAATCACTGGCGGTCTGGAGTACAGGCAAAAGGAGGAATAGTGTGCGAAGAAGCATGAGGTAACTTTCAAGTATAAAGAAAAATCAACCCTGTATTAGTTACTGTTCCAGAGTCAATGGTTTGCAAGACAGCAGATTTAATACAGAACATTTACAAGTTACAACATTCACACGCAAGCCAGACGCAGGAAGAGTGCAAAACATCTATCTGTGCACTGGAGACCCAAAAGATCCAATCAAGGGTTAGAAGCCCACAGCAATGGCCCATGGACATCCGTGTTTGCACTAAAAGGCTGAAGAAATCTATACTGGAACCAGAACACAATGCTCGCAGCAGACACGAAGACCAGAGCTCCCCTGAAGCAAACAGCAGCCATCCTCAATGACAGCAAAGCCCCAAGCTCCTTCTGTAATGAGAACAGCCAAGTTCCCCCCAGGAGAACTAGAGCTGCTCCTGGGAAACAGCTGGCCCCTACATTCTGCTCCAGTTCTCTTTTATCTTGTGTTGGCAACAATCCTCAGGTGGATCCTCTACGCCCAGAGCCAGACCAACTCAGTCCCTCTGGGCATTCCTGCTCAAGGTGACCACAGTCAGTCCACCACACATATCTCGATTGTGGTGGTGACTACATGGATGTATACAACTGTCAAAACATAGTAACTGACCACTTTACATGGGTGCAGTCTATTATGCCAATATTATACTTCAACGAATGTTTAAAATATGCACATCCACATATTGAAGAAGGCTTATTCTTGCTCTACATGACCACAACTGGCAGAAATTGGATTGCAAGGCAAAACAAAACAACCAGGAGGCAAATTAAGCCCAAACATCTAAAGATATAATGAATGTTTACACTTTTTTAAATTTAAGAGTAAAGTACACATTGCCAAGAACAATGAGACAAATGTGTTTGAAGCAAGGGGGAATATTTTGAGTATACTGAGGATTAATGGCAATGTGTCTTTTGCTGTAACAAATTTTTAAAATTAAATATTCACTGTATTTTATGAACACCTCTCATTGATCAAATATTTACAGCATTTCTATCAAATAAAAACATTACAGTGTGTCCTTATCCACCTTATTCACCCAATGTGGTGCAATGGGACTACTGGCCCTTCCCCAAAGTCAAAATGACAGTGAAAGGTAAACATTTTGTATCAATTCAAGCATTAGGCAGCCATGACACACAACTGCACACACTCAGGAAAGAGGACTTCCAGAACTGCTTCAGAAACTGGCAAGAACAATGACATACATATGTTCAAAGCAAGGGGGAATAGTTTTAAAGGGCTTGATGGCAAGGTGTCTTTTACTGTAATTTTTTTTAAAAAATTATTTTTTTAAATATTCAAAAAACTTTTGATCATACATCATCTTCTTTCCAAGTGGTTACACTGGTTACCCCTGGGAATGCTAAGGTTCTCTGTACTGGGCCTCTAACAGAGGCTCATAGTGTATTTTGTGGGTATGAACGATCTTCTCTTTGGGGATTCTTAAATAGGAAATTGGATGAAGTGACCATTAATATTTCTTGCATCAAAAATTCTACTTCAAGAAAAGCATTTATGGATATCTGTGATCCTGCTGCTATTGTATGTAATTCTGCTGTCCTCTTGCCTAAAACATGTATTACTGACAATACCTGATTTACCCAACTGGCAGAAATTGGACTTCACTTCACAGGGAAAAAATACCAATTATCTGTCCGTTGTGTCCCCTTTAAATATGGAACCTGTATAGTACTTTTCTGGTTTTAACAATAATATATGAAGTTTAAAATATTTATAAAATATTTATAAAATAAGAAAATTTAAATTGTTTTCAAGCACACCATTCAAAAACAAACAATAAGAATTCCCATGGGGTTCTTCTATTCTCGTGTATATATATATTTTAATGGTATTTTCTATATGTAGTTTTATTTAACATTATCAAGAAATTTCCCTTATCATTAAGCATTTTTTAAAAATATACCTACATGCTCGCTTCGGCAGCACATATATTAAAAATATACCTTCATACTTCATAATAATTCATGTTACAACTATGTGATGATTTATTTAAGTATTATTGCTAGTAACTAAAGTGGTTTCCAATGGATTTATTCTTAGAAATAATGCTTCAACAAACATCCTTGAATATAGCGACTGGATGGGGAATGAGAAACATTACAGCCGAGTCCAATTTCTCTAAGGTTTTGTCTGCTCCATTTTCTTACAAGCAATTCCAAAGTCTGCTCTGGTGGGAAGTGTTATGGTGGACACCTAAAACGTACAGTACAAGGCTGCCACTTTTGTTGCCAAAAAGGTTAGGTTTTTCTTGAATACCTAATATGAGGCTTAACCACAATTCCAAAGAAAATATATTGTTTTGAACTCAATGAAACCTATGTAGAGAGTGAGAAGTGGCAGAGCATACCTGTAGTCCCAGCTACTCAGGAGGTTGAGGCAGGAGGATCCTTTGAGCCCAGGAGTTTAAAGCCAAACTGAGCAACACAGCCAGATACCACATCAACAACAGCAACAACCAACTATGTACAGAGGGATGTGGTGCCAAGCCACAGAATATGGTGCACTTCTAACAGTCTGCAAATATTTGGGGCAAAAGTATTTTGAATCACCACAAGTATTCAATAAGGATTGGAAAATAAAAATCTGAGTCAAAGTTGTAACGTCTCAAATTATTTGATAAAACTAAAACTCTTCCATGTTTAAATACATCATTAGGGCAGGAGCCTTATTTTTTCATCTTGGAAACTCACAAACACTTGAAGATTTGTTCTAAGAAGTACTGTCATAATATCTGTAAGAATATTTTTCTGTATCTTAAAATAGAGTAGAAGCAAATGGATGGAAATTTTACAGTGTTTGGGTGTCTATAATAGTCTTAGTTCATGAGATGGGTGCTGACTGTGGGAGTAATTGCAAATTCATTCAGCTGTACACTTACAACTTGTATCTTTTCCTGCACTAGACTATATGTCAATTAAAGGTTTGTAAATGGAAATAAAACCAAAAAGCCCATTACTTGCCCCCAAATATACTAGGATCTGATAGACTATGAATTAACATAATGTTCAGTAAAATTTGAATTGGAAACCTCATCTCTAACAACCCATTTTTACTCACTTATATCAGACATTTTAGAAATGTTGTTTTGTTAAGAACACTAAAGAAACAGTAAATATACATATTTTGCAGAATTTTGGTATATAAGATACTATAACCAGTTACTTAAATTCAATATTTCAAGTCTGTTCAACTAGTGGTTATTAAGTACCTATTACGTCCAAGATGCTACAGGGGCCACTTCAATGCTCTACAAAGTCATGGAGGAAAACATCACAGAGAAAAGCCCAAAAATAACCTTTGAAAAACTGGCAGGTGACAAGGATTCTTTTTATCATTTTAATTCAGCTACTGGGGAAAAGGAAAAGGTGCCACACTTTCACCATTTTGGAAACTGTTTCCTACAATAAGTAGGAGTCAAAACTTGTGATAAATATGCATATTATAGATAAATGGGTAGACAGGGCAGACTAAGCAGTTGGGAGAACATGAACAAAGGTGTGGAATTGGGGGAGCATATGGCAGGCAATGAGTAACTGAAAGCAAATATGTTGGCGGCAAGAGTGTGCCTGTTTCATATCTTTTTTTCTGAATCCAAATTACCAAAGAAGCAGGCACAATGTAAATTACCATCCTTTGCTATACACAGAAATAAGTATTTTTGCAGCTCTGCTTGACTACAAAAGTCCTGAAACATCTTTTTCAAAATCATTTGTTTTGAAATGTGGCCCAAAATGATTTTAATTTAGAAAAATACCCACTTAAATCACATTTTCTCAGGTATATCAACATTAACACTTGTTATGCTTTTACCCCTGCTGGTAGTAATAACTACTGTTGTCTCACTTGGCAACACGGGCAGACGATATGCCAGTAGTAGGCAGGAGAGTACCTCAAAGATGTCTACATCCTGGTCCTCAGAACCTGTAAATATGGTACCTTGAACGGCAAAAAATTCTTCTGCAGATAGCGATTAAGGGTACAGGCCTTGAAATGAGGTAGTTTATCCTGGATTATCTAGGCAGGCCCAACCTCCTAATTATGTGCCCTTAAGAACAGAGAACCTTTCCCTGCTAGGTCAGAGATGAAATCGCAGTGGGACCTCAGAATGTGAAAAGGGCTTGGCCCACTGTCTCTCGCTTTGAAGACAGAAAAAAGGGGCCATGAACCAAACAATATCAGTGGTCCCAAAAAGCTAGGAATGGCCTCCAATCTACATCCAGCAAGAAAGGGGGATCTCAGGCCTATTATCACAAGGAACTGACTCCTGCCAACAACCAGAATGAGCCATAACAAAGATCCTTCCCAAGGGCCTCCAGAAAGGAATGTAGTCCTACCTGGTATGTTGACTTTGCTGGTGAGGCTGATATAGGATTAGGGCGTGGCCTGACCTGGCTGGGAAGATGAACATAACCTTGGGGAGTGGCTTTGACCTGACGTCAGCCTGGGGCGCGAAATTCCAATCGCCCCTCTTCTCACGGGATCCAGCAACTCTCACGAGAACAGAATCCAGATAAATATGAATGGCACCACGAGTTCGCCCTCTTGCCACTCTTGTTGCTCTTGCCGCTCCTGCCTCGCTTGCCTCTCTCGCCCCCTGGCTCGCCCCCTGGCTCACCCCCTCTCTCCCAGCGCTCTCCCCTCTGCCTTGCGTGCTTCCCCCCTGCTCCCTGTCTCCCAGGCCTTTTCAGATTCCTAATTGCAGCATCAGCTAGTTATTTTACCCACCTGGCCAAACCAGTCTCCCTTTTGTTACTTAAATAAACTTTCCCAATGCCCTAAAATTTGCTCCTGCAATTCATTGCCTGCGCGAATAAAGAACGTGGAGATATATTTTCTAAATCCCCCTTCCCATCCGACAACAAGGCCTCTATCAGACTTCTAACCTACAGAACTGGGAGATAATAAATTTGTGTTGTTTATGCTGAGAGATTCGTGTAGTAATTTGTTAAGGGAACCACAGAAAGCTACAACAGGCTCAGATGGTTTTATTCCAGAATAGGATATTCTTTTGATTACCCACAAGAAAGAGCAGCTATTACTTGAGAGACACAGAGGAGTTAAGAGGTAGAGTATGTTTTTGGCATTTTGTTTCTTTGTTCATTTTGTTGCACTGGAGATTGAACCCAAGCCTTTTACATCTCCAGAACTTTACTAATTTTTTTTTTTTTTTTGAGACAGGGTCTTGCTAAGGCTGGGCTCAAACTTGTGACCCTCCTGCCCAGTCTCTCAAAGTGCTGGTATCACAGGCAAGGCAGAGTATGTTCTGAGGGAGGACCAATGTTGGCTTTCAGTTCTCTTTAAATTAATTCCTTTCCCCCCAGAGCATATATAAACATATCAGATGTTAGTCAAATACTGTTTTTAGTTTAGTGGCGTAAAAGAAAAAACACTACAAAAATCAAAATATTCAGAATTCTGCCAATAATAACAAGCAGAGTCTTTGTCTTAACCCTTCCTAACAGACTAGGGCCCAGAGGTTACTGCGTTGCAGAAGAAATGTTACCCAGCAATTAGGTGCAGTTCTCACTTGCAGTCAAAAGATCAACCTGTGGGGTGATTTTTAATGCAAACTCCTGAGCCTCAACTCCAAAGATTCTTTCAGAAATCTTAGGGTGGAGCACAGGCATCCAGATAGGACCAAAATTTAGAATTTCTGAATTTTTCCCTGTATGAATGACTTATACTGCTGAAGCATCCTCTCTCCTCCCACAAATAACCTGAGAACTCTACCACTTTGACCAAGGCTCAAAATCTAGTTCTTACCAGAGGTTAACCCAGGAGCTGGCCCATTAATCCAACTTAATGTTTAAAAATTTTGGCATAAAGAGACTTAGGTCTTCTTCTGCCTCTTACTGACAGGATGGGTAAGTCCCCTAACTCCTCTGTACCTCAGTTTTCCTTATCTGCTCATTGGATTTCGATGACAAACTTAGCACAGTTCTTACAACAAGGCACTCAGATACTATGATTAGCAACACCACCATAATTCTGTTTTTAGATGAAATCAGAGTAAATACTATAAGCAGGGCTAGGTTGAATTCATTATCATTCATTTTTATAGCAGTATCTGTAAAGATTAAATATTTAATGGAAACAAACTTCCATTCTGGACTATATTGAATTCAGAGAGTTTAGAAGAGGTTGTGTTATCAGGGGAAGTGGGGAGAAAGGAGCCAACCTCATCTCATTGAGGCTATATTTACTCAAAGTGGCATAATTTTATTCCAAACCTCTAAAAAGGTTAATGGAAGCAAAATATTTTTCTTATTCACAAACATTTAAGAAACGTATCCCTTTTTGTTCTTTTACCTTAGAATAGGAGATGCCACTTATATGAAGTGTTGAGACAAGTACTTGTCATTCTTAGCTACTTTATTAACTAAGCAGGAGTGCCTCTATTCTGACAGGAAGACTGCTGAAAGTAAAATTGAATGACTTGCTCAAGGTTAGGCAACAAATTAAACCACCTCAACTGCCAGGTTAATATAAAGAACATAAGCAATAAAGTCACTAAATAATGTACACAATCCAACTGCATGAAAATGAACATATATAAAAACCAAACAGCACAACAGATGCTGTGACAAATGACACTATTACAGTCAAATGGTCTACAGTTGGGGTCACAGCTAGAAAAAGGAATCAGAGACTAAAATGACTAAACCTTTAATAAAATACAAAAATAAGTGGCTCATTAGTTGTAAAGAAAGATAGTGGAAGGAATATAGTACTCATATCATTATATTCGTTCCAGAGCTTGTAGCACTTTCTTTCTTTGCTTGTGTTCATTCCTTCATCATTCTTTTCTCTTTCCTTTATCCTTTATAGAAAAGGACAGAAACATTAACATAAAAAGGGGACATGTGAAGAGTCTTCACATTTCCACCTGCTGGTCCTTCTCTGGCTACTCTCCTCTAGACTACAGGGCAGGATTTTGTGTTAGGAGAAACAAATTCTTTCTGCATTTACATGAGGGCCTGTTGTTAAACAGCAATTCTGGCCTCCTCTACACGGCCTGGCCTTGTCACACTCCCCCAGGGGAAGAGAACCTAATTTATCTCACCAGAAAGTCTTGGATCCACTGCACTTCATTCCTTCATTGCAATGGCACTCAAACTTCAACAGCAACAGAATCCTATCTTTCCATGATAACCCGTACCACGTCTCTCAGACGCAGTACGTATTTTTATTTTCTTTTTCTTTTTTTTTTTGTAACTCTTTCTTTATTTGGCCCAAACTCGCTCTGCAGAGCCAGTTAATTCCAATGTTCATTTTGCCTTTTAAATAAACTTTGTCACTGCTAAAATACACACATGCGTGCGCGCACACACACACACACCTGGGCCTGCCCCCAATCATTAAGCATAAGCTCTACTACCTGATACTGCTAATTTCCTGAGATATCTCTGAAATGAAATTATATGGTATGGTGCTCCTGAAAGAAAAGAATTTGTTTTTTTTTTCTTCCTCAGCTAGTGGTTGCTTCCATTCTCAGTCATAAACCATAATTGTTGGAATTATGAACAAAAGGCAAATGCTTAACCTAATGTGGCCCAGACTCAGAGAATGGGAAAGAGAAGCTAAAGGAACTCAAAACAAAAGCAATCAACCCCCTTTTGATTGTCTCTAGTTGCTTAAAAGATCAGGACTAGGGGCTGGGGATTTAGCTCAGCAGTAGAGCACTTGCCTAGCAAGTGCAAGGCCCTGAGTTTGATACCAGCACCACCCCACTAAATGGATCAGGACTAATGAAAGAAAAAGCAGCCATATCTGGCGTCATTACAAGACAAAAAGTCCACAATCAGAGGCTACCAAATTAGACTTTTATGACACACTTAATTTTTAATTATAAATAAACCAAATAAAGTTTACTGCTTTTAGAAAGACCATGTCATCTGATAGCCAGCTACAGTTACATTTGGTAACTTTTGATTATGTAATTTTTGTCTTGGTAAGGTCACATGTTTGGGTATTATGTAAAAATCTGATCTTTGCCCATAAGATGAGTGAATTGCTGGCAAGGGTTCATTTTCAAAATTTTCCTTTTCTTTAACACCTCTTCCCTTCTGACACCAGAACTCAAGAAGAAAAATAAAATATATTTGATTCTACTTTTTTTTTCCTCAGAGAATTTCTAGGACATGAATGGATCCTGTAGTCCTTTCTTTCTGGTTCAACATAGAACAGATCCAAAAACAAATGGGGGGAAACTTAACTAGACCAATAGGAATCTTTCACAGTAATGTTCACGTGAGCTCTAACCTTTTCTCCTGATCCAAATGAAGGAATAATGAAAGCAGGGCTAAGCTATATTTATAGTAGAATGGCCCACTACCATAATCACCAGTGATCCTTCTGGAAAATGATTTACAGGTTTAAAAGTACTTTCACATAATTCCCCACATACAACAAAGCAGTCTGTAAATTCTACATACAAATATAACTTATTTTTAAATAATTTTAAAAATTCTGTATTAAGATTTTTGAGTTGGGCATGATATATGATGATTCTGTATTCACTTAGTTTAGAAAAGCTAAGGGTTTCAGCATTCTGTTTGTCCTAAATTAAAGTCTGGGTTGTCTTTTTCTGTGGAGAGAAACAAATTAAACTTAAACCAGCAAAATCTCTTATAATCCTTCCTAAAGTGTCTTTTTCAATTTTATACTTGAGTTTTAGGAAAAGTAATTTTGTAACCTTTACTCACCACTTCTGTTTTCTTACATTGCAATAATAATTTTTAAAAACAGTTTAACTACTTTTGCAAATAAATTTTAATAGCTAAGAAAGCATAATAAGCTGAGTAGCTAAATTGGCCAGGCTGGTTTAAAACAAAAGCAGATTTAGGAGCCCTGGTTCTGGAATCAGAATCTGTAGGAATGAATAGAGACTTGTTAATTATATCACCTTCACCAATTCGCCTACCTTTTCTGAGTCTTGGTTTTCATAGCCAAACATGAAGATAATACCAACTTCACAGAGCTCTGAAGAGGCTTAATTAAAACAAACAGCAAAGGGCTTAGAAAAAGGCTTGGCATATAGTAAGTGCCCAACAGATGGCAGCTATTATTTTAAAACTCGGCAATTCATGACTTTCACAAAATCAGTGGCCCTCAAAAGTAGTATGTGTGTGTGTGCATATTTATATATCTCATATATCTTATAAAAAAGGGGAGAGAGAAAATATCAAACAATTGGCAGAAATGACGTTCACCAATTACTAGTGAGGGAACTGTTTATTGAATAAAAGGCTAGATGAAGTTGCTTATGTTTAAATACTGGTCTAGAATAAGTTGAGTAATCATTAAGGCAGTTCGCTATTTATTTGTCAGAATAAAACCACATGGAGCTGGGTCCAGGCCAGCAGTGCACAAACTCAGTATAAAGTCCACATCTGGCCCTCCACCTGCTTGAACACAACCTGGGACCCAAGAATAGTTTTTGTATGTTTACAAGTGGCTGAATAAAAATCAAAAGAATAGGGGTTGGGTATTTAGCTCAAGTGGTAGAGCACTTGCCTAGCGAGCACAAGGCCCCGACTTCGGTCCCCAACACCCCCCCAAAAAAATCAAAAGAGCAGTTTGTGACATGTGAAAATTTTAAGAAATTAAAATTTCAGTTCCCCTACATGAAGTATATTGGAACCCATGCATCCTCCTGTGTTTATGTATTATCTAGGGCTGCTTTCACTCTACAAGAGCAGATTTAGGTAGCAGAGACAGAAACCACATGTCCACAAAGCCTAATATATTTATGATCTGGCTCTTTATAGAAAAGTTTGCTAACTCTAGTCTATTCTAGCAGTTCTATGAAGGTGGAGACCACTGGGACCTTGCTCAGTGACTCACTAAGTTTGGGCTCAGTAAATATGTGAAGAATGGATATGGTATCAACATGAGGAGCCTGAGGGAGGAGGGGAGAGATATAGGATGAAAAAAGGAATCAGGATGTTCTGTGTACATATGTCAACTCCATAGAGGAAATGTAAATATTATGTACCACAAATATGTGCAAAAGGGGGAGGGACCAAAAAATGGATGAAAAGGGGAGGGAGATGAGGGAAAGCAGATGAGAAAAGACATTAAGATGTATTATGTACATGTATCAACTCCCCATGAGGAATGTAGACATTATACTAATTTTAAAAATGGAGATTTTTAGGGTTAATTTAGGGATATTAAATCTCCAATTTAAATTTTAGGGATATTTAGGTTATATATACTTGTAGAAAGTTTGCTATCTGATAATACAGAAGGAAATCTTGTATCAGTCTGTGATCAACCAGTGTGGGCAATGTAGAACAATTAGCTGAATAAACTGAGAAACTGTCTAGATCTTCCTCAGTTATCTGCACAACTTTATTATTTCAAGTGCTTTCATAGATTATTACCACCTACCATACCTACTCCTATTCAAAAAATAACTATTTAAAACCAATTCTCTGTGCCACTCATCTACCAATAAAGAAAAAAACTAGAGCGTTAACTGAGATGTACTCTGAGCAATGGAACCACCGATAAACACAAGAGCCTTCGCTGAATATGATGTTCTCCTACAAGCTCCTTTCCTTCTTTATGACCTTCAGGATTCGTTTTAGGAGAAATGTGGTTAGAGTTACTACTCCACAACCAGACAGGATGGTGTAATATCTAAGGTAAAGCAGGCTGAGTTCTCCTTTGTTAGCAGTCAAAAAAGTATGCTGCAAATTGGACAGAATTATTTTGGCAGGACTGGGAACACAGAGAGATGCTCTCTCCTCTGACTGATAGTAAAAATATCCACTAGGAAAAGGACTTGTGCCTGTGTTCTTTCATACACTCCTGATTTAAAACCAAAGAAAACTCTGGAGTCTGGCAGGCAGCAAAGTATAGGCTCTCACAGCCCTGAATCAAAATCTCATATCTTTTATTGAAAGCTATGTGAGACAGCCTCAGTTCCCTCCTTCCTCCCAAGGGATTTGGAAGGATTACTAGAATTGCTGTAAGTAGAGGTAACTCAATACGAGTTCAACGCTCGCTGCCACAATGCTGTGGAATTCTTGAAAAGTTCATCTGGATTTCTATTAACTTTATGTTTTATTACATACAAAACAATAGTCTCTGTTACATTTATAGCAGTGAAAAATACGGTGTTGGCTTTACCCTCAGATTAGATGCGACCTAACGAAAATAAATTGTTATCTAATCTGATCATCTTCCAATGTGATTGAGCTCTCGCTAGGAAAATACATCTACAGTTAATTTTCTGCTTCTCTCCCAAGGGCAAGAATTTTCTACCAACCATATTCTGCTGATTTCCAATTCTGAATATGTATTTTAAAATAGTAAGTTGCTCTGATGCTAAAAACCAATGTTAGGACAGGATATCCATTTAAAAAAAATTTTTTTTTCAGACAAATTCCAACAGAAGGGCATCCTACAATGTACCTGATCATTCTTCCTCAAAATTTTCAAGATACCAAAACACAAGGAAGTCTGACAGTCAAAAACAAGAAGAGCCAAAGGAGACACAGCTAAATGTAACACATTATCCTGGATGGGATCCCAGAACATAAAAAGGTAAAAACAAGGAAAAACAATGGAAATATGACTGCACTATGGACTTTAATAATAATATAATATTAATTAATTATACTAAATGTGGCATGCTAATGTAAGGTGGTAAATATGGGGCAACTTGTATGTTACATATGGAAACACTGTATCACCTTTTAATTTCTCTGTGGATTTCAAACTGTTCTAAAAGATAAAGTGTTTTTAGATAATCTTGTAAACATCACAATACCTCTTCACACTTGCTAATACGGCTATAATATAAAAAGATAGTAATCAGACTTGGTGGTGCACCCCCAAAACCCAACACTCTGAGAAGCTGAGGCAGGAAAATCATAAGTTCAATCCTATCCTGGGTGACTTAACAAGCCCTTGTCTCTAAATTTTAAAAAATAAAAAGGAGTGGATATGTAGCTCAGTGCAAAAGCCCTGGGTTCATTGGTTCAATCCCCACTACTGCCTCTCCCACTAAAAAAAAACAATAATAATATAATAAATTCTGGTGAGGATGTGGAGAAACAGGAACCTTCATACACTGCTGGTAGGCATGTAAAATGCTGCAGCCAATCTGGAAACAGTTTGGCAATTCCTTGAAATGTAGAGCTATCGTGTGACTCAGCAGTTCTACTTTTCTACTTCTTAGTACTGTATACGCCCAGGAAAAATGAAAACCAGTGCCCCAAAACTACTTCGCAAATGTACATAGCAGCACACAAGGTGATGAAAATAGTATAAAACTGACTTTATAGCTTAAGTGGATGAATTGTATGGAATTAGGTCTCATAAAGTTGTTATTTAGAAAACAGCAATATTACATGCTCCAAAAAAACAATGATGAAATACCATTTAATCCTATTTAAGGCAAATGTTTGCACAATGTCTTGCTAATATGAAACTTTAATTTCCCTGAAAACCTTTAATTTCATAATACTCCTCTTACAGTGCCTAAGAACATCATAATGAGGAAAAAACTGTGCATATAAAAGTTTTGAATGAATCCCAGTATCCTTTTAGATTAACTGAACAACATATATAACATATGGCCTCCCTTCAATGTGCCCAATATGTGACATATGATGGAGAATATACAACTGATACCTAATAATAATTTAATTTATGAAAATGAATATTATGTTCCCTTTTGTACACTGCTTCAAAAATGCCATAACTTCCTCTGAATTACCAGAAAATCACAAAGTTTTCAATTCTCCCTTACTTTTAGTGCTGGTCAAACAAGAAATCTAATACTAATCCTGAAGATATTATTCAAATAAAGCTTAGTCTCCCCACAGCACAATGCACACCACACAGAGAGAGCATAATTGTAAAATATTTAGAAAATTTCACTTTTTATCCTACACGTTCTAAACATATACTGATAGGAAATATATTAGTTTTTAAAGCAAAAGTACTTTATTCAAGATTAAAGCAAGTAATTTCCTCCATGTTAAGTAACATTTTATGAATTAAGAACTAAACTGTTAGCATCAGAGAAGCTATAAAATATCACGCAGAAGTAATTTTTGGTCCTCCTTTCATTTAACGGGCATCCAAACATCCAAACAGGTATCCAGATTAGACTATTAATAAACATTTCTTGAAGCATCTCTGTAAGCTACTCTCCTACTCACTTTTCTTTTTTCTTCTTCCTTGAGAGGGGCTGTGTTGTCCAAGCTGGCCTCAAACTCCCGGGTGCAAGGGGTCCTCCTGCCTCAGCCTCCTCCCTCACTGGCTGTGACTACAGGTTCAGACCACTGCATTCAACTCTCACTTCTAATGTGCTTATGTGTAAAACACTAAAAGATACTCTGAGAAATACAATCTCAATTTATGTGTCTCAGCTTTTTTAGAGGCAAAAGTATTACATGCAAGTATTATCTACACGGACAGCATTATTTTTACATATTATTCATTTTAGACTTACCTTAAAATGTATATGGAACAACAATCCTAAATATTTTGAATTCAAGTATCTCTTAATTCTTAGAAAAGGCTAGAGTATCTCTCAAGATTTACTACCAACAAAACACCGGTCTAGGAGCAGCCTCACTTAATCACAGAGGATGTGTTCTAGGACACCCCCCAAGAAGATACCTGAAACCATGGACAGTACTGTGTACACACATACAGGGGATATATATTTACATGTGAACACTATATTTTTCTGATAAGGTATAATCAAAAACTACAGTGAATGTTTTATTACAGTAAAAGACATATTCCATTAATCCCCCTCAAAATACTCTTCCTCATTTTAAACACATTTATCTCATTTCCACTTTCTGAAGCAGTTCTAGAAGTTCTCTTTCCTGAGTGTTTTAGTTACATTGCTGGGCTGCCTCAGTGTCTTGAATTGATCCAAAATATTTACCTTTCATGGTCATTTTGACTTTGAGAAAGAGCCAGAAGTCACATGGTACCAGATCCAGTGAATAAGTTGTATGAGAATAAACTGTCATGTTTTTACAAGCCTGCCTTTCTGTTGGATGGCGCTCAGGCAGCATCACTGAATTTTTTTGTCACACTTTGTAAAGACAGTTACAAAAGACCAGTGTTTTGATGGGGATTCATGGCAGTGTGTCTTTTACTATAATAAAATTTTTAATTTAAATAGTCACCATCTATTTTGATCACGCCTCATACATGCCTATGATAACAGTTTAATTTATAAATTAGGCACTATAAGAGATCAACAATAATAACTAATAAACTAATAAAATACAAAAATTATAACATTATACTCTGAGTTATGTGGAATGGTTTAGCTTTCTTATGTTCTGTTCTCGGCCCCTTGTGATGAAGTGAACTAGTACAATGCCTGTGTGATGAGATGAAGTGAAGTGAATGGACACAGGTATTGTGATGCAGTGCTAGGCTACTACTGATCTTCTCCACCGATATCCCAGATGCTGTTTTGAGTAGCAGGGTGAAACCTTGTACCACTCAACTTTGTCCCATAATATGAGTCACCTCTTTGTCCAGAATATCCCTGCTGTATACATTACCCAGCTATTAGTCACTAGGTAGTCACCTTGGTTATCAGACTATCAAGGTAGTGCAGTATTTGTGTTCACATAACACTCAGAATGGCATGCAATTTAAAACTTATGATTTGCCAGGTGTGGTGGTACATGTAATCCCAGCACTTGGAAGGCTGGGGCTCCTGGATCTTAAATTTGGGGCCATCCTGGGCTATTTAGCCAGTTCAAGGTTGGCCAGGACTACAAAGACCTTGTCTCAAAAAAAAAAAAAAAAACCCCACTAGAAACAAAACAAACAAGCAAAAACGTGTGATTCATTATCTGGAATTTTCCATTTCATAATTTTGGACCACACTTGAAATGGGTAACTGAAACCACAGAAGGCAAAATCACAGAGAGTCTAAAAATAAGGCACCTTGATCTTAAGACATTATAAGCAAAAACCTAGAAAGTATTTTAGGTACATGGGGAGGCTGGAAGGGGGGATAAGTGTAGAATTTATCCACCCATTAATTCATTTTTTTCTCCCATTCAACCACTTAGCAGGAGGCTACTATATATCAGGAATAGGAGCACAAAGTGAAAATGATAAAATTCTGCCAAAACTCAGTATGGCCCCAAGAACTTACAATAGGATAAAATTTACCATTATAAAATTGTTAACTAAAATATGAATGATATTAATTTACATATTTATTTAATTCAAAGCAAAAAGAAAAAGAAAAACAAGATTTAGATAAGCTGAGTGACTTAAAGGACCCCCTTCCCCTCTCTGCTGTGTCCTTGGACAAGAGATGAGTCAGTCAATCCAGACCCACACACTAATTAAACTGCCTCGTCTACTGGTCACCAGTACACAGCAGCACCAAGGTGACATCTCTTGATTTACGAAACTACCCTATTTCTTAACACGGGGTAGCTCCTCAGCAGGATACTTTTAGAGGATATACACAGAAGATTATCAACCTGCAAGGAGACACAAATGCCTTTCCCCTCTGTGCACATTCCCCCAAGAGAAGAACAAAAAGGACTATTCTAGCCTTAGTGCCCTCTACTCCCCAGAGACAAGTTCTTCCTATATAAAAGGAGTAGCTACCTCTCCATTTAATATCTAAAGCAACTCTGCAAGGACACATTGCCATTCACCTTTACCTTTCGCCATGGAATCTTTCAACAGCAACTTGACAGCAACTTGACAGCAACTGCTTAGAACTCATATTCTAGTTTCAACTTTTAAATGTCATATCTCCCACAACTTCCCAGAATAAGTACTACAATCACTAGTCTTAGGAATTTATTTATTTTTGTCTCTGTAACTCGTCACTTGGAAATCAACTGGCTGCCCTTTTATATTTTACATATTGTTGAAAGACTTAGAACCCTCTAGTAACTAATTTTTGCAAGCCTGTCATGTACTTGGTATACATATATGAAGATCAGAGCCAGAAAAAAAGCACTGTAGGTGCCTTTTCAAGATGGCATTAACAACAGATCAGTGCACTGTGAGAAATGTGGTAAACCGCCCCCTTTTGTGTTTTTTTGGGAGTGGAAGGAATCAGCAACCAGAGTAAACCTGAAATAAGCTTGTGACTGAGTCACAGGATGAGCCTATGACTCATCACTATCTACAGAATAAAGTCCAAACCCCACAACTTTATCCTCTAAGACCTTCCACAATTTGGCTGTAATATGCTTTCCACAATAACTCCCTGCACTTCCCCGAACACACCAAAGTTCTCATCACTGGTTAAGCCTGCATTTCCCTGTCCTATCACCAACCTGAGTTTTAGCAGCCCCTTTGTCTGGAATCTCTCCCTATTACTCAGTGCAACAGTCTAAATATGTGCTGGGAGTCTGGTCCCCAAGGTGGCAGTGTTGAGGCGGCAGAACATTTAAGTGTGGGGCTACTGAAAGGTACTGGGACATGAAAAAACTAACCCTGGAAAAAATTAATGCTAGTCTTTGGAGTGAATTAGTTCTCCCACGCATGGGTTATCAGAAAGCGAGGCCACCACACATGCATGGCCCCTTTGCATATGACCATCTCCTGCCATGTTGTGGCACAGCCCTGGGGGCCTTTGCCAGAAACTGACCAATCTAGGACTTTCACCTTCCAAAACTGTGAGCTATATAAGCCTCTTCTCTTTATAAAGTACTCAAACTCAGATATTTTGTTACAGCAACAGAAAATAAACTAATACATTCCCCAGCTGATGAGTCTCTACCTGATAAGAACCTGTCCATATCCTTCATACCTACTTCAAATGCTCCCTCCTCAATTATTTTCCTTATGCTCCTCATTTCGGATGGCTTACAAAGACACATAAAACATCAAAAGGATAGCATGATTGGTGATGGCAAACCTTCTAGAGCTTTCGGTGATAACAGCCGGATACAGAACTCATGCCATTTGCTCACCATCACTGATATAAATCCTCCCCCTCAGCTCTGCTTTGCCTCCCCTAATTATTGCAATAGAAAGTGACTTTTCCGTATCACATTTGGTTTCTATACATTCTAACAACACTTAGCACCAGCTGTCCTGTTCTGTAGCCAGGAATGTACACATTTTAACCTTCCAAGAAAACTGCAGGTTTTCTGAAGGCAGGAAAGGAACTTGGTGTAGTTGTGTGAGTCCTGATTCTTAGCTCAGAGCTTGCAGGCTATTTCAAAAATACTTGTTGAATGAAGTGTAATATTATACCTAGAGTAACAAAATTCAAATACATATCCCTTGAACATACTAGTCATTCATACAAAATCCAAATATCCCTTGAACATACTAGTCACTCATACTTGATTTGGGTCAATTCCCAAATTGACTTGGGTTCAACTGGCTGATCCTGGCTACTCAGCTATTTATTCCACAGGTGAAATGACCAGCTGGCTGAACGGCAGCTGTTTTTAAACATGGAATGTAAGAAAAGGGATAGTTTCTTGAGAAAATTGGGAGGGTTTGGGCAGGATATGAGAAATTCTCAGAGCGTACAGAGCAAGGCAGCAACTACTTAATAAATGGGACTAATTTTAAGAACAACAAAACAACACAAACAAAACCTGCAATGTCAATTTTGTAATGGCAGTAAAGTTTCAAACTTTTGAGAGGGGTGCTGGGGATTGAACTCAGGGCCCTGCACTTGCTAGGCAAAAGCTCTATGGCTGAGCTAAATCCCCAACCCTTCAAACGCTTTTTTTAAATTCATCTATCTCACACACTCTGTACTGTATCCCAGTGATTCTCAAAGTATGGTTCCCAGACCACCAGCCTTAGCATTACCTAGAAATTGTCAAAATGTAAATTCTCCAGCCTTACCCCAGAACCTCTGAATAGAGAACCAGGAATCCATTTTTTAAGATGCTCTCAAGATTATTCTTATGCATGTTCTTGTTTAGAACACATGAAAGTATCTGTAGCTTCCTGAAGAGGCCAGCTTTGTCTGTCTCCATGCTCTGGCTCATGCTGTCCCTTCTCCATGGAAAGCTTTCTTCTCTGTTCTTTATCAGCTGAACTCATGCTTTCCTCTCAAGGTTCAGCTTAAAAATCCCCTTCCCTGACTCACTGAACAGACTTCACCGCTCTCTCAAAGCTTCATCCACTGCTCCACTTGGTGCTCACCAGTGTCACGGGCAGGGCTCCTTCTGTCTGCCTGGGAACTTCGGTGTGCAGGGAATGCACCTCCCTCATGGCCCTGCCTGCAACCAAGCTCTTCTGCAGAAACCTCTGGTTAACAAGGAGAAGAATGTTGTAAGACATCCAACCTGTCTCCATGGGAAGGATTAATGAATATCACTGTCAAGAAGTTCGGGGGCATTTATTGAAGGCACCTCTGGCAACAGAAAATCACTGAAAGAGTTCCTCAACTGAGGATTAGCCACAAAACACATCTAGGGTTTTAGAAAAATCAAATACAGCTTTCATAGAGAAATTACTTCCTCTGGTCAGAGAAAGAAGAAAATAAGAGATTGATTGGGAAAGCACTCGATTTAGAGCAAGACAGAAGTTTCGTGAAGATGGGGACCCTATCAATAATCTTGGCTATGATTATGGTCCCAATTAAGCTCCAATATGAAATTAGAAGATTGAGTGTGATCTCTGCCACTTTCAAATTGGTTAATTTGGGCTTGGGGATTTAGCTGAAGTGGTAAAGTACTTGCCTAGCAAGCACAAGGCCCTAAATTCAATCCCCAGCACCCCCCACCAAAAAAAAGAAAGAAAGAAAAAATTGGTTAACTTCACAAAGGTGAGTCATTCTCGAACTCCAGAGCACTTATTGATGAAAAGCAGAAAATAATCGTAACTGTTAATAAATACCCTACCTCCTTATCTTATACTTTACTACTTGTTTTCACATTCATAGTCCTCTTTAATCATCAAATCTGCTGTAAGAGAAGGTCTCCTTTCTCCTGGGATCAGAAACAATCACAGACTTTGACTTCTCATCCACTGCTGTGATCATAAGCCAACTAATTTCTGATATCTAAGCTTTAAATTGCTCAAGGCCCATTTTGATTGACCATTAAACATTCAGAGATTTTCAGATTATCTTTTTTCCACTGATGGTAATCTTGGCTTTAATTTGGCTATTTGAGGACAAGAAAAGCAATCAAGCAAATTGCTATTACTGCTTTCTTTCCAAAATTAATTCAGTTGCATGACAAGTTTTGCAATTAAAAAAAAAAAACCACTAGGTTTTTGTGAGCTGTGTTTCACGGCTAGCACCTCACTGACCTTGTTAATACTGTAACTTCCGCAATAAATGGGCCACTCTCGAAAACATTGTCTGAACCAAAGGGTACCATGGTAAATAAACCTGGGGAGAAAGGGAGAAAAAGAGGCCTTCACCAGGACAGAATTCTAAGAAAGCTCTCCAGTGAAAGAGTGCAGAAGTCTTTGAGAATTTTTGGTTTGTTCACAAAGGTTATAAACATTAACTTGATGTTGGACCAAAGGTTTCCATTGTATAATAATTTGATATTGTCTTTCCACCAAACTATTGATGAGTAGCATTAAAACCCTTATCAGAGGGGCTGGGGATTTGGCTCAGTGGTTAGAGTGCTTGCCTTGCAAGCACAAGGCCCTGAGTTCGATCCGCAGCACAAAAAAAAAAACCTTTATCAGGGACTCATTTATCAAAACTCAAAATTCTAGTATGCATTGAGTTCTACCTATAAACAGTATACAATAAGTATATATTTATCATCAAAGACAAAAAAAGCTTAAAGAAATCAATACAGTCATACAAGATGCCATTCAAGAGGACAAAGTGAACTGAGACAAAAAGTCTAGTTGTACTATTGGTTATTCACCATAAATGAGTCAGTTCTGAATTTGCTTTTCTTTTATTTTAAAATTTAATCAGATTCTGAGTGTCAGCTATAGGAACAACACATAAATGCATCCTGTACTTTCTATCTAAGGCATTCAAACTGCTTGACTAAGATCGGTTTGAGGCCATTGCCTGCCATGCATCCACTTCGATTTTACATTTCTGTTGTGTCTGGGTTGACCTCTTCATGGGCTGCAGAGGGCCCGATGTGAACATTTTCGGGGGCGGGCAGGGGGTGACAAGTAGCTCTTGGTCAAAGGCATAATCTCCATGCTGATCTTTATACACTATGCCAATGTATGAACTCAGATTTAATTCAAATTCTATTTTGGCAGTACCACTAAAGTCTCTTATTTCTTGGTTCCCTAAAAAGGTGAACAAGTTTTTGTCAATTTTTATTTTTAAAAAGTGTTATTTCCTGGAACTGGATCTTTTAACAATATTGTGTTTCTCAGTAATAGAGTAATTCTGGTTTCCTTTAGTATTTTGAATCAACCATACCTCAAACCCTTGGCTTTGTATTATGAAGAAATCCACACATATAGCTCTCCTATCTTACTAAGGTATATATCCATCTTAATATCAAAAAAGACAGTTTCTCATGTTTTATTTGTGATCAGCTTGGATCTTCTGAAGGAAGCATGACTGTGTGACATGAGTTATCCATATATTCTTGTAGCTTTACAACTGTGAATTGTTCAAAAAACTCAATCATAAAAACTCAAAGTTAGAAAGTTTAAAGTCCTCTTCACAAATAGACATGTTTGTTTGTTTGTTTGAGACAGGGTCTCACTATGTAGTTTAGGCTAGTCTTGAACTTACTATGTAACCCAGGCTGGCCTGGAACTCACAATGATCCTTCTGCCTCAGCCTTCCAAGTGCTGGCATTACAGGCGTGCACCACCACACCTGGCATCACAAGTGGACTTTATGAAAGCTATCTCTAGCTCTCCTATAAAATATTTTTGATAGAACAAATGTGTTAAAGAAAAAAATTTTTCCTAATCATCTATTCATTCTTTCTGTGTCCCAATATCACTAAAAAACAACTTGTTTTTTCAGAAACCATGCTACATGTTATGCATACGCGCGCGCGCACACACACACACACGCTCACTCACACACCAAATGGCAAATATGCACTTTCAGACACAGCAGTACTGAAAAGAACTAAGATGATCAAAGTTGGCGCAGCCTCACATGCCCTGTGACCTTATAGTAAAGTTTCCAGCTAGAAAATTAACTATTTTTTAGCCAGGCATGGTGGTGCACACCTGTAATCCCAGCACTTGGGAGGCTGAGGCAGGAGGATTACAATGAGTTCCAGACCAGCCTGCACTACGTAGTGAGTTCGAGGCCAGCCTGAACTATATAGCAAGACCTTTTCTCAAAACAACCAAAAAATAATAATAATAATAATAATAATAACTATTTTGTAACCAGTAAACCTGTACACAGCACAAAGGCCTCTCTCTCCTTGATCTGTATCTGTACCCAGAATAAAATCTTGATTTGGAACTGGAAAGTATAATGCATTCTTGGCTGTGAAGACAATTAAAAGTAGAGACCAGAAGCCCCTGGTCCTTCCTTTCATCTCCAGAGCACAGGCCCTGGGAACATGGGCAACCATTCAGGGGAAGGTGAAGCAGAACCAGGCAAGGTAAAGAGCTCAGGCGATACAAAAGAGGAAGGGGCACTCTCATCTGGGCTCCATTTTGAGACTTCAAGGAGAGGGTCAGCTCTCTATGTAATTACGTTCATCAGGAGGAGAAAGTGGAACACGTTTTCTCACAGCCCACCTGACGGATCAGTCCAATGGTCAAGCCCAGGGCCTGCTGGAAAGACCTCTAAATTATTTGTCTCTGACCTGAAGCTGTCTCTGAGGTATCTGTGCCTACCTGCAACTAGACTACAATGACTTCAGTACTTTCTAATCTTGAGAATCTGCAGAGAATGTGTTCAGGTGTGGATCCTCCCTGGGGGGTTAGGACCACAAGTCAGGGTTCAGAACTCACAGATATTCCAGCAGCTTCCAGCAGAGGATCTCAATACCCCAGGGGGGAAATGTCCTCACTAATCTGATCACCTAGAATCCCTAAGCACCCCACTGATCACCACCACCTCACCCTGCACCTAACCCAGCTCCACTCCGAAAGCATGGGACAGATCAGAAATAGTTTAATGGTATTCGTGGAGAAAAGACCACTTTCTCTGTCCCCAGGAATGTTTCAAAGGAAAAGGAGATAAAGACTAAGTGGATTTTTTTTAAAAAGGTCATCACTGTTATTTTGCCTCTCAGATTAAAGTCGGCCTCAGAGAACGTTGGAAATTTCACCAGCTAAAATTGTGGGCACTTTAAAGCATTTGTTAGAGTAACCCTAATAAAGGTATTTGATTATTTGTGCTCTTGTGCCTGAAGTCAGGTAAGTCTAGGGTCAAATCTCAGCTCGAACACATGTCAACTGTTTGACCTCAGATGATTTTATCTCCTAAACTTCAGTTTTCTCACATGTAAAATGGGAGTAATAATTGCACCTACTTCATAAAATGAATCTTTAATCTTTATAAAGATTAAATGACACATTGCTCGTAAAATATTTAGCACAGTGTCTGATCAATGAAAAACATTCCATAATAGTAGTTATAAATACAGTATTACAATTATTAGCTTGCAAAAGTTATATAACATAGTCATTATACAAGGCCATGGCAAACTCTAGGGTTTAAAATTTGGACACTTTAGAGTACAGTATATGAGACAATAATTTCAACATACTGCCTGACTTTGCATTTGTCTAATCAATTTTCACTAATGTCAGGATTTTTAAAAAAATATAATCTCTCATTAATCAGGCCAAACCTTCCTTTCCCTACTGTTTCCTCCACTGTTATTGCTCTCTTTAACACTTTTATAAAAACAGACATAAGCCTCTGTCAAAACTGAAGTTAGTCCATCAGATGTGAGTGTCAACTGGACGGATGTGTCATCCAACGGCTCCCTCAGTTCCCTCAGTGCCACATGCATCTCATGGGAAAGGCTATCTTTTGGTTTGCAAAATGCCAATTTGCAACATCTGTTCCAAGTAAACAAATATTCCAAAACACCACCTGAACTGGAGTTTTGGGTTCAGAGGCATTGCCTTCTTCTGTCTTGTTTTACAGGGCAATTTGATCACAATTCCCTCCCTCCACTCTTACTCCCTCATTCCTGGGCCATAAGCACCACCCTTCAGTGCTACCCTCTCCAAATCCATGCTCCTCACCTCCCAATAGCATACGATGTCCTAAAAATACTGTCTGTCCAGGGACTCTGGGCCAATGTGTATCTTCTGTCTCTGATAAGTTAAGCTCTAAACGACTTTTCCAGACTTTTCCTCAATTGTCCCAGCTCCAGATTCCCAGGTCACTAACCACACCACACACACACACACACACACACACACACACACACATACACTTGTGTTCACATGCACACATCAGCCTCTGTATACTCAATTTTGAATTGGCCAGTCATTCTTTGGATCTCATTTCTTCCAGTGACAAAGACATTCTCTCATCAGCCAAATTTTCCCCTTCAGATTTTTCCCTTTAGATTGGACTCTGAGGGCTTTCAATCCACAGGACCTTTTGAACTGGAGAACCTTTTTTTTTTTTTTTTTTTTTGGTGCTGGGGATTGAACTCAGGGCCTTGTGCTCACGAGTCAAGCACTCTAACCACTGAGCTAAATCCCCAGCCCTGAACTGGAGAATCTTGCTGCCAACTCAAATTAATCTTGGGACCCATAGTGTTGAACAGTGAAGGTTAATGAAAGGAGTTTGAGTCTAGTATTGCAGAAACTTGAACAGGGCCTCAGCCTATGCCACTAACCAGCTTAATTAAGCATATCTCGGGGCCTCTACAAGAAAGGGTGGTCCACATAGCTCTAAGATTCTACTGCCTGCTCTCCTCATGCCAAAATTCCTTCATTCATACAATAACTACTGAGTGTGTGATAATACAAAGCAGTGTGCCCAGGCACTGTAAGGATCACAATGTAAAGATCTTCCCTCAAAGAGCTTATCATCTAGAATGGGAAATGAGACAGTCATGTCAATAACTAAAAGAAGACAAAAAGAGATCATCTCCCAATTAAAGGGGCTTATAAAGGAATATGATAAGCCCATCACTACCCCCAAGCCTGAGCCTAAGTAGTTTTCAACACATCTTTTCTATTCTGCATCTAGCTTTCACTAAATGCTTCACCCTACACATTATTTCTTAAATCTCTGCTCTCCACTCTGCATTTATGAGTTACATGCTTAATCTAGGGCCTGGATGACTGTCCTAGTCTCAAGCACCTCCCCTTCACTAATCTATGCCCTCTTGTCAAAACATGAGAATCAGAGAATCACCTCATTTGGCTGGCTTTTTAGGAGAGGTGCTGGGAATTGAACTGAGGGCCTTGCGCCCATTTGGCTGGTTTGAATTGGCCGCTCTCTTGCTACAGCTGTGAGATAGCCTCCCCCTTATTACAGAAGAACATCCACATCAAACCCCTTTACAAACCTATCCATACTGTTTCCGTCCCTCCCACACAGTGGTGGCTGAGAACATATTTTGTATTTAGTACTGGGTGGAATGTTTAAATCATGGGCTTTAACCTTCAAGAGTTTACACGATCTGACAATTTTCAGGTAATTGGGACACGTGCTAAAATATATTTCGGAATACTATACACAAAGTGGATACCAGCTGCACAGACAACAGTAATGAATGCTACAGAGTTGTAAAGAGGGAGAGCTACTTCTCACTGCAGCAATCAAGGAAGGTTTCCAGGAAGCAGTCACACTTGAGCATGTCACACCTTGCAGCATGGGCAGGACTTCAATAAGGAGGGAGAGAGACAAGCATTTCAGTCAAGGAAGGAGGGTGATTTGGTTTCAAGACCAGCAAATTGGTAGGTGGGGCCTGACTGACCTGGGTAGGGTACTCTTTGAAAGAAGTTTCCAAGCTAGACACAAGAAACAATGAGTTTTCTGCTTCAACTAGACTACAAAAGATAAGAAAGTGGAAGAGAAAGTTCAATAATCTAACCAAATGGTGAGAACAGTATCAGGAGGGAAGAATAAAAAGATCCCTGAAATCAGAAAACCTAGTTCCTAGGCCCAGCTTTGCACAGAGGGGATTGGGCAGCCACAGCAAGTCATCTAACCTCACTGGTCTCAGTTTTCTCATTTGTAAACTGAAGCAATTGAACTGGCTGACCTCAAAGGTCCCTACAGGCCCAAACTGGACCAACTGTATATTATTTCTGCCACTAAAACATTCATTACGGGGGCTATTGTCGGGGCGGGGTAATTCCCTTTCTACATGCTTCTCTTCCTAAACTAAAAAGCTTCTCTTTCTTAAATTTACTATTATTAGGTGTGCTTCCCCATCACAACTTTAACACTTTCCTATTGAATTTCACTACAGAACTCAATTTAAAGTAAGGGGAGCTGATTACAAGGGGTTCTTCCTCGTTTAGGGAGTTTAGGGTGGCGCCTAAACAAAATTCAGCATGTTTCTACTGGGATTTTGCTTATGGTTCCTTGACAGGTTCTCCAAGACATGTGTGCAGTACAACCTTAGCCTCTCACAAGTGTATCCAATACCGCAGCCCCGCTATAAATTATCTCCATATAAACCACAAAATGTGACAGGGTAAACAAAAGAGGAAAGGTGAGAACTCTGATACTCATCTAAAAGACCTCTTCTAATAGTACCAAAGGAAGCCTGGGGCAGGGAAAACTGCAATGTTAAAAAGTAAGGGGGATTTTTTTTAAAATTTTAAGTCTGTACTTGAAAATGCAGCTGAAACGCATAAAGTTGTTGGCACTGAAATTCGCTGAAACTTGACATTTTTTATGCCGCATCCAGAGGTCCCTATGCTCCAGGAAAGCAGCAAACCCAGAAAGCACGGATGCGATTTCATTCTGGCCTTATTGATCCTATGCACCAAAAGGCCAAAGACAAGTAAGTCACAGAATTCAAGCGCAACAGACTGGATCAGAAAGCCTCACCAGCAGCTACCAAAGTTTAAGCAGGTAACTTCACAGAATGCCTTACTTCGTGCAGCGATCCTTATGCACTTCTACACACTGTTCAGGGAGGACCGATCCGCGATTTAACACCTGCGGACGCTCCCCGCTGCTCTGCCTGGGCAGGAGCGCGCACTGGAGCCCGGAGACGCCCGGTTAGCGCGCAACCCTGGACACTGCCCCCAGCCGCCCGCACCCCAAAGTAAAGCTTTACAAACAGTATCCTCTGTTTGTCCAGCCTTCTCTCGTGCTCCACTCCCCCATCCCCTCAACTGGTACCTGCCGGGGCGGTCCTGCAGCTCCGGACGCGGATCCAGGCACTCGTAGCTCGACTCTGCGGCTGCTGCTCAGCGCTCGCCCAGCCGCCGCACTCGGGCCACTGCGCATGCCAGGCCTGCACCCCGGCCGCAAACTCGGAATCCACTTTCCGGGTTTCGACTGCGGCTCCTGGACTAAGCGGAGCTAGGAGTTTGTTTTCCCCCGGAGTTGCAGGTGCGAGGAGGAGAGATGCGTGAGGGAGATGGACGGTTCAATGCCGGTGTTCTCTCTGAAGTCCACAGTTCACCAAGGTCTAAGATGACCATCTACACCCTTGGAATGAGTTTAGCATATTGCTCTTCAAACTTAAGTGTGGGTTGGAATCGCCCGGAGAGCTTGTTAAAACAGATCCCAGGGCTGGGGATTTAGCTCAGTGGTTAAAGTGCTTGCCTTGCAAGCACAAGGACCCGAGTTCGATCCCCAGCACCAAAAAAAAAAAAAAAAAAAAAAAAAAAAAAAAAAACAGATCCCAAACCGGAGTTTCAGATTCAGGAGGCCTCACGGAGTGAGCCGCGACAGTTTGCATTTGTAGCGTGTTCTCAGGGGTGCTACTTAGCCTGGGTACCACACTTTGAAAATCGCAAGTTAAAAGAAAAGGCATCTATTATTGAAAAAAAAAAAAAGTTTTTTTAGCTATCCTCACCCCCATTTGAGATTATATACAATACTTCCTCTTATTTTAACAGTCACACCTTCTTAAAACAAATAAAAAACTAAACCCTACGCTCAAAACAAGGGTGAGCTATTTCTTCTATGAGTCAACTAAATGGAACCTATCTTCAGGCGTTCTCACAAACTTTGCCTGGAGCATAATCCATTGCCCTGTCCCTGGCTCAATCCAGGGAACAGAACGGTGCCTATTTTGCTGCCTTTTCACCCCCAACTCCTGTGTGGTCACTTCGCACTTAGCACCATACTTGATGCAGAATGGGCACCCAGGCAACCCTGAGATGGTAGCAGTAGGCCTGTAGAAAACAAGAGGTTTGAAATTAAGAATTCAAAAGAATTGGATGAGAAATTGAACATAGAAGTGGCTGGGCCAGAGGGGAAGGATAAGGGTTTCTACCTTCCACCTAGAGAAACCTACAAATTTAGTAACTTTTATCTGAGCTCAGATACACAAGAGGAGTTGAGCGTGTAAGTGCTCATAAAATAAAACAAAATATTTCTTAAAGAATTAAACATACACCAGTTGTGGAGGTGCACGCCTGTAATCCCAGGTACTTAAAGCAAATTTGAAGCCAGTTTAGGCAATTTAGCAAGACCCTGTCTCAAAATAAAAAGGTCTGGGGATGGGGGTTAGCACAAATCCCCTGTTCAGTTCCCAGTACCCCTCCCATGTATGTATAATATGCAAGAGAAATTACAACGTGTTCACACAAAGACTTGAACACGAATATTCATAGCAGCATCTTTTCACAATAGCCCCAGTCTGCAAGGAACTTCATCCATCAAACGAGTGAGTGAGAAAACAAATTGTGGTACATTTTTACAAAGAAATACCACTCAGTGATAAAAATAAAAGGAACTCCTTATACAGGCCTCAGTATGGAGAAATCTCAAAATCATTATGCTGAACTGAAGAAGCCAGAGACAAAACATATACTGTAATCTGATTCCATTTATATGAAATCAACCTATAATGATGAAAAGCAAATCAGTAATTTCCTGGAACCAGGGGTGGAGGAAAGGAAGGACTACAGAGGAGTAAAAATCTTTTGGGGATAATAGAAACTTTCTCTTTATTGATTATAGCAATGATATCACAAATGTATACAATTGTCAAAGCTAAATTGTGCTCTTTAAATATATGATATTTCCTTTGTATAAATGATTTCCCAGTAGAGTTGGAAAGAAAAAATATCAAGTATACTTGTGATCTGTTAACAAGGCAAGTTCATGAGGTATAACCTGATTTGGCAGAAAGGCAAAATAAAAGGTCACCCTCTAGGGATTGGGGATTTAGCTAGCACAAAGCCCTGAGTTTGATCCCCAGCGCAAAAAAAAAAAAAAAGGAAAGAAAAAAAAAAAAAGAAAAGGTCACCCTCTATACAGGAAGCTAAAAACAACCAGTATTAACTGTCTGAAGCAGTTATCTGTATTAGTAACCCCAAGATATGACTTGTAATGTATTGATGGCAAAACTAAAGTGTTTCCCAAAAGTATCTACCAAATCTAAAATAGTGTACCATCAGAAATGCACAATCATTACATAATTATATAGAAATTATTATGTGTTCAACTGACTGTGTTACCACCTGTGAGGAATACAGTTTTCAAACTGTTTCCAGGAGTCATGGGTTTCATGGAGATTAAAAAATTCAGGATTCTGTATCAAGGACCTTAGCCCAGCTGACATAGTATTACTTTCCTAGTAGAGCATCTTATATTATTTGATCAAAATCTCCACTGATAATTCATAGATAATTATTTGAAGTAAAGTCTTCAGGTAAGGAGAATGCACAGAGAAGAGATGCTATATTTGGTGGACACAAGTATACACTGTAGTTATAAGAATTATATGTTCCAGTTTTTCTAGTTTAGTCCCAATTGTAAATATTTATGACATGAATTAGGTCCAGTCATGTGTTCTAACTGCTGGTTTAAAGAATTAACATTATCAACTAAAACTAAAATGGACAATTTCCTGGATCTTCTATGGCTTGTGTAAAATATTAATAACAACAATAGCTAAGAGTTAATGAGTTCCTGCTAGGCATCAGTCATCATTTTAAGCACTCTACAGTGTTTTCTCATTGAATATCCACAACAATCTCTATGAAATTATCCGGGGCAGGTGAGAAAACTAAGTTATAAAATGTTAATTATTTTTCTCATAACACATCTAAATAAAGACTAAAGAAAGAAAAACCAAAGGCAACTAAATAAAACTGTCATTTGTATGAAGATAACTTTTGCTGATTGCACACTTCCCCCAAATCCATCTGGATTATTAATTTATTTTCTCAGGTTCACAGATACCAGGAAGGGTACCATAAAGAGCAGAACTCTAGTGGTCATCGCCGTCATAGCTAATATTTATTCTATATTTTTTATGTGCAAACTCTTTCACCCAGAAGTTCACAAAAGTAGAGATTCAGAAATATTATGCAACAAAGACAGTGAATACTGAAACCAGTACCCCAACTCAAATTCAACTCTAAATTTGTGTTATTTACCACAATACTAGTCCCCATAAAACTATATCTCTCAATCTAAGGGAAAGAAATGGGCATTCTAGATTATAAATGAGTCTCTGTGAAAATGGTTAGTGTTTGTTCCCCAAAGCATGATAGTTTGTAAAATGCTTATAACCAAAAAAAAAAAAAATGCTTATAACCACAACATCAATTGCCATGCAACCCTGATTCTAATCCTAAAACCAGCTGCTACCTATGGGCACTGATTTTACATCCCATTTTAGGAAAAGTAGATGTACTCTGAATGACATCAGAAAGTATGATGTGAACATATTAGTTTATTGGACTTTTCCAGAATAAAGAGAGTACAGGAAAAAATATATAAGTGAAAAAGGCTAAGATTCAGATTCAGCTCAACTCTGGCTTTTTGATAATTGTTGTTTTTTCTTTTTAAAAAATAATTCAGAGGAGAAAAAAAAACAACCTGAGAAATAAGAAGGCACAAAAAAGGAATGGTAAAGAAAATGTGGTTTTTTTATACAATGGAGTACTACTGTGCCATAATGATAAGTTCGAGATATTTCTAGGTAAATGGATGCATCTTGAGACCATACTCTTAAGTGAAATAAATTGGACACACATATTTAAATACCGCATTGTCTGGTGTGAGAAACTGAAAATGTAAATAAAGACTAAAATGTGTTATATTGGGAAAGGGAAGAAAGTGTTCAAATGGGAAAGGGAACAACGGAGGGGGTGGGGGAAAGGAACAGAGGGACAAGAGAAATAAATGGAAGGAAAAAATGGAAACAAAGCTTTTGTAAATAAGGAGGGAGGAGGGGTGAAAGAAGGGAAGGAGAATGGGAAAAAAGAACCAACAAGATATATCATGTACAGGTACAAATCCCCTATAATGAATGTTATCACTATGTACATCTAAAATGTACCATTAAAATAAAATTGTTTTAAAAAAAGAAGGCATAAAAAACACAATCCCCCCCACACACACACTATTTGATAGAGATTGGATCAAAATAGGCAATCGAGCACACACCTACACCATACCTACCAACTAAAATTCTAGGAAATGATAAGGAGATTTTTTTTTAAGTTAAAAATATCCTAGGGAAACAAGAAAAATTTTCACCAACAAATGAGAAATGTTGAGAAAAGAATGCAGAGAGATTACGTTATACAACAAAATCGGGAGCCAGGGGTGTGGCTCAGTGGTACAGTACAAGTTTAGCTTTACAAGCCCCTGGGTTAAGTCCCTTGCACAAAAGACACAAATACATGAAGGAAGGGAGGGAAGAAGGAAGGGAGGAAGAAAATACAAACTAAGGAGAGTTCTGCTCAAATCATATGGAGGAAGCAGCTAAGACAAAATCTAAGAGGCCCATGCAAGATCACAGTTAATGGATTAAGAAGTGGGGAAGGAAGGCGCTAAAACATTGACCAGGGAGAACAATTGGGAAGAGATTTAGACAGCTAGCTAGTCAACTCCTTTCTCCCCAACTGGTTTTAAATTGTGGCCCAACATGCTGAAAACTGGCAGGAAAAAGGCACGTCTTACCACACCTAGAGGATGCACTATCAGTATCTCCAGTTCTGCTCTTCACACAAACTGGCCAAGACTGGAGTAAATAAAAAGCAAAGTGAACAAAGATTCCAAAATACAAAAGTTGAACAGATAACTGACACACTATCACACAGTGGGGAAAAAAATCATCGTGAGAGAGGTACCATTTCTACAACTATTAATATTATTAAAGAAAACAGAGGTACCAAACAATCAGAAGATGAAATGTGAAAATTGTAATTAATATTTTTAGAGAAACATGAGAAGATGTAATAGGTATAGAAAATTAACTGTATATTTGGGAAAGATTGATATCCATAATATATTAAAATTTTGATGACTGAAATGTAAATGGATGATCTAGGTTTCAGAATAGATAAAGGTTATTATATGGAAAATTGAAGTGAGCGATTATTTTAGAATTAAGTCAGCCTGATAAACAGTGGCAGAAAAAAATGGCTTTAGGGCCTTGAAGGATGATCCACACAGTTTATTACATTCCCAACATGTTATACATCCTCATTTGAAAAAAAAAAAAAAAAACAGGTCTACAGCCATACCACCCTGAATGTGCCCGATCTTGTCTGAAAAAAAAAACAAAACCATGTAAAACATTAACTGAAACAGATGCCAAATTATAAAACAAATAGAACTGCAAGATGCGGCAGAGATTACAGATTATCCCCAAATATCTTTTCACTTATATCATTTATGATGATATAAAATGATAGCTTTTCAAAATGATAGGAAAATGATAGGGCTAGCCAGTAATATATTAAAAAGATAGCATACATGGGGTGCCCAATTCTCTGATACCTTCCTGGAAAGCCAAACCCATGTTTCCCACATTCACTTGTAGCTAGGTTTCCAAATATGATTTAGGTTCCACTAAGTCATGTAAGACTTTGATTCAAATTTGACTTATTTATATGGGGATAAACAGTGCAGATTGCTAATTCTGTAGCTTTCTAATCCTTCCAGAGTTAGCAACCGACTTGACAGGTAATTTGGGGATGTTCTTGATATGCCTTAAAGATCCTTTATTCCTTTTTTCTTCCTCCAGCATTGTGGATTGAACTCAGAGCCTCACACATGTTAGGCAAGTACTCTACCACTGAGCTACACTGCCAGTCCTAAGCCTCTTTATTCTTAACCTAATGGAAGGGACTTACACACTATCCATTTGGGGAACAATTTTATTTATTCCACAGTGATTTGTAAATAAATAAGAAAACTAATGCTAGAAAACTGAAGTACGAAATCTGAGTCAAAAGTACAGAGAACATTTTTAACCTTGTGGTTACTCTTCCTAAGCAAGACTCAAAATTCAGAAGCAATAAAGGGAAAGATGGACAGATCTGACACAATAAAATTTTGATATAATAAAAATTAAAATTCCTCTATGACAAGAGCCATTTAGTCAAAAATAAGTATTCTCAGAATATAAATCAGAGAGATTAATATATTAAAATGTTATTTAAAAAGACACCACCATATTAAAACTGATAAACTTCTGAACAGGTACTTTTTATAGAGAAAGAAATCCAAAATTATCAACACACCTGTGAGGAGATACTTGAACTTGTTGGTGAGTAGAGAAAGGCATGTAAATAATATAAGTGTCCTAACCCAAATCAACCCAAGCAGAATCTCTGAGTGCCTAGACACTTTAAAAAGCTTCCCACTGACATGATCTCAACGTATACCAAGGTTAAGAACCACTATGCTAAAACAGTGCTCATTCAAAGTGGTCACTGACCAGCAGCAGCAGCTTGGAGCTTGTTTTTCAAAATGAGAACATCGAGTTTACTTATTGAATTAGAATCTCTGGGAGTGATTTTGAGAAAACTGTTTTAAGGAGTCTTGCAGGTGACTATGATGAGTGCCTGAGTCTGAGAACTTTGAAACCATTCTTTTTGTGCTTCATTTGCTTCCAGAGCTTCTTGGAGGATAGTAACAGATGAAAGTATTTTGTGGGAAGTAAAAATAATGATTCCAAATGCAAACAATCATCACTATTCCAATACATTTTAGATACTTTTAAGGTCTTTTTTGAGAGCTTAGTAATGTAAACAACTAATTCATTACTGGGGAAGTGGCCCATGAGGTTATTTCTGAATTGTCTCCAAATTCAGTGGGGTCCTTGTTCTATAAAAGCATTTTATTAAATGTGAAACTGCCACAAGGATGAGAGAAATGGCTTTACTTTTAATTTTCTTAAATATTATAAGTTACTCCATGAGAACTAATTTTTATGTGTGTGAGTGATCCTGGGGATTGAACCCAGGGTCTTCCACACTGAGCTACACCCTCAGCTATTTTTAACTTTTTATTTTGAGACAAGGTCTGGATCAGTTGCTAATTTGCCCAGACTGGGCTTGAAAACTCCAGATCCTCCTGTCTCAGAGGATCTGAGGTGATACAGGGGAAAATATAACTCCCAACCTGCTAGATGTCAGATACACCAAATTTGTGTACCCTGAAGTTGAAGAATGAATTCTCAGGAACAGAGGTTAACAGTAGAAAATATTTACTGAGAGATAGCTCCTGAGAGACCAGAGGGGACCTGAAAGTGGGTTGCCACTGAGACCACTTCTCTAAGAATGTTTTATAGAGCAGAATCGCAAGGTGAGTACAAAATCATAAAGTAATTACAATGTGGGTCAAATTAATCAACCAATAAAATTACAAGTACAGCCGCTCAGCTAATATTGATCCAATAGGGAAGCAAGTCAAGGTAGCAAGGGCACATGGAAAGAACAAAGGCACTTTTGGGGAAGGATGGGTCCGGATGCTCTGGTCACCCACCTGGGCGACTGATGTCTAGCTGGCTCTTACTGGACCAGGTGATACCAGTTATAGGGTAATTCAAGTCACTGCTTACCCCCTAGGGAGGCACATGGGCCTTACATCTTTATCTTGAGGCCTGGCCTTCAATAGATGTGCCTCCAATGGGATTACAGGTGTGCGTTGTGCTGTGTGATGTACTCCAGGCAGAGGTGCTGCAGGGTGCCATGGCCAATATAGGGCCAGGCTGCTGCAAGGAGGGTGCAGTCAAGGAAAGTTTGCCTCTGGCAAATTGCAATTTTGTTCCCCTCTCTTTTTTTCCCAGTCGGCTGTTGAAAGTAGGACAGAGTGGAGTGGCATTGTTCTCTTTCACCAATACCCACTGATGCTGCAGATCATCACTTTGGCCTCCCTAGGGGGTCCAGATAGTGGTTATGGCTTGAGAAAAAGAAAAAAGAAAAGAAAAAAAGGAAGAAGAAGAAAGGAAAGAAATCCTGGTGGCTTCTTGGGGAAGGGAGCAGCTTCCTGGTCTTTCGTGTGCCTGCATAATTGCCAGGCTGCTGTGTTCTTTGTTTGAGGTGAAGCAAAAAGAAGAAAAAAACAGAGCGAGAAATCCGGGGGATCTTCTGTCTCCAGTCTTTCCTACATGGCCCCGTGGCATGTACAATGGGCCCATCCAGAGGCACGTGCCCCCAATTCTCACCCCAGGCCAGCAGTGTGGGCACTGGCACTCGGGTACTTCCAGACTGGTGGTGCAGGGGCATTCAGGCCCCTCTGGGCTGGTGGTGGCATGGGCACAGGTGCAGTTCCCACAGGTAGCACTGTGGGCTATTTCACTGTTCCATAGAGAGTCCCACGTCTATATT